>JAIOJX010000003.1:163411272-163691272 GCA_022376925.1 Tragulus kanchil
GTAGCCTGACGCTAGACAGCACACTCTCCTGAGGCCACGGTGCTCACGCCTACAAGTAGTGTTACTAGTTCACACACTCGTGCGGACGACATACGCAAAGACAGGGAAAAGCTTTCCAGAGCAGCCCTGATACCATACAACGCCAAACAAACACATCTAATCACACCAGAAATCCTTTACTAGAACCCATCAGAGTACAATCACCTACAGCTCCACAGAAATTTCATTTTAATTTCAAAACTATGAATTCATGATGTCACCACTCGTGACATACTGTCAAATTCACGATCATTTCAAGTCTTAACTGCCTACAGTTACACCATTCAGGTATACATATTTTATTTTTTCTATTGTTACATACTATTTACAGTCCTGTTTACAAACATTCAACTAGCGCACAGACTTTCAAGAAAAGACTCTTTAACTAAAGCCTGGTATAGATCTGCTATTCTCAAGAACCAAAGCCAGCACAACTCCGGAGTATAAGAACTCTGACCAAAGGAGGAGACTATTTTAGAGGCTATTCTTTTCTTAAAGTGAGTGAAAGTATTATGAAGCTATAAAAAAAAATGTATAGATCAAAAATCATGTTATCAAAAAACTCATTCACAGGAAAAGATTTATAGAAATTGTTTTAATAATATCTTAATGCCTAATCTCTAAAATACCTGAACAGGCCTAAAGGTTGAAAGAACTACGATACTAGGTTTTTTTTGCTTTATTAAAATTATTCAGGGAAAAAACTGCCTCTGAATGCTTAATCTTTTAATAATTAAAAGATAAGAGAAAACAAAAGCAAACATAGTAGTTTGAAATCATCCTTGGGAAGGTAAGAGAACAGTAGACTGTCCTGAGCAGTAAGACTATGCACTCTGGCAGTTCAGTCACCTTATTAAGAACTCAAAAATTATAATTCAGGGAGATGAGCATGTTGTCTCTCATTTACATTATAAATACTTCCCTCAGTTCATCGTGTCTTTACATGAAATGGCTCAGCCTGGAGCAGTAATGGTCAAGGGGTGAAAGCTCAGACTTTTTCCCTCACTCTCACACACGCACACACACACCACACACGCCCCTGAGGCTACGCCTAAATGCGGAAATTACAATCATGGAACACAATGGAAGTACTATGAAAGACGAAAAGTAGAAGCAACATAACTAACAAAAGCTAGGAGGCAAAGGGGGGCCAGTATAGGAAAGTAACTCCAAAATACAGTAAGGTCAGAAGGCTAATGATACAAAAAATGTCTGTAACTCCTATCACAGACTAAGCGCCAATCTCTCTAACATATGAAGGGCTCTTGTGTTACCAAAAACAAAAGAGAAGGGCCGAGAGGGCACGCGCACCGGCAGACGTGTGCTCGAGGAGACTGAGCCGCTGCGGGGCAAAACCAGCCGGGGCATCAAGGGACAGCCCACAGAAAAGGAGACAAAGAGCCCCTCGTGGAGGGGCCTTCACATCATTCAAAATAAGGGTTATCTATCTAAACCAGCCTCCACAGAAACACATATACATGTGACTGCAAATTTTAACTGACTCAGCAATTGTAATTCTAGGAGTTAATTCTATAAGTATGCTTGCATACAGAATATGGCCCACAGTTTCCATTTCTGTTGTATTTTAACACCTACTGAAAGGAGGGTAATGTGTGCTCCTTGTGATTAACTACACAGCTTGCCTAATGTCACGTGTCTGCGCGTGAGCTGATACATGTTCACTGAGAGCTCACTACGCGCAAGACACCAGGTGCGCGGCTGTGAAGAAGAGTCCCTATTTTCACCAGTCACAGCAAGGAGGAAAACAGCAAACATCTAAACAAACTTTATACACATAAACATTCACACACATACGTTCTAAATCTATAACTACTCTTAAAAGCATTCTCAATTAGAATTTCTAACTTATATTATATGAGCATCCTGCATGTTTATAGAGAAACTGGTCTTTAAATGAGCTTTGCAAACATATTAACATATAATGAAACATTTCTGTTCTTTAAGGTCCACTATCTTCTGTTCCAGTTTAGGCCTTTTTGTTCCTAATTTTACTGTGTTTTTTTGGTGATTGTGCAAAGGTTTGTCTTTACTAGGTTAAGTAAATTCATACACTATTTGTTTAAAAAAAAAAAAAAAAAAAACACATAGACCAGGAATAAAAAGCAAGCTGGCGTCCTGGGTTCTTGGCAGGCTTCTGAGAACACATTTATCCACAAAACGCAGAGAGTCACGGGGCTGGAAGGCTACACGCCACAGTAAACCTGCACTGAAGCCTGAGCAGTCTCACTCCGGTTTCACCCGGCCGCCCGGCTCCATCCTCGCGACCTCCTCACGCGGCTCCCTGCTTCTTCACAGTCCTATCTGAGCCTCCCCACGCTAAGACCCTCTGAAAAACACAGTTGCAGCTGAAAGCTCACAGAGAGATCAGGTTCTGCTGAACACCAAGATGGCAGGTCCCATTCAGTCTAGAGACTTCTAAGCTAACCCCAGTCACAGTCGTGTCAGGAAGGCACGCTGCTTAAAGCCATCTGTTACAACAGAAGGCCTTCTGTGCGAAACACGAGCTATATAAAACTCCACTCTTCCGTATTTTCATATATAGCATTAATGACGGTTACAACTATATCATTGGTCAAACCTACAACTCAAATTCCCAACAGCACTTACTGGTCTAAGAAGTAATTCTAGAAGCCAGCTTAGAAGCTCCACAGGTACATTTTTCCTTTGTTCCTTTAATAACTTATTGAGAAAATGCACAATGTCTATTAGTAGCTTCTCATCTTCAGTGCAAGCAGGAAGCACCTGTAAAAACCTACAATAAAGAAGACAATAATCATGGTTTCTAGTTCCTTCTACTTCTTTAAAGATAAGTATTTAACAACTGGTTGAACGGTGACTTGCTGACGTGCTGTGTTTGCCAATTTCCACGATACAAATGCCCCCCGGTGGCCGCCTGCAGCCCACCGACGGGCCACGTGGCTCCGGGGGAGGCCTGCAGCTCAGGTTCACCCAGCACTCCCACGACACAGATGCACAGAGACAACCCCGAGAGCAGAGACAACAGTAAGATGCTGCAAAATAACCAGGAAGCGGTGACTCTGCACAATCGTTACCCTATGTTTCATACAATGTACCTGCAAGCTTACTAAATATAATTTTTAAGAATGGTTGTGTTTAACAACTAGCTTGCAAAAATCCAGGTAATGTACCCATCAGCCGTCTCCCAAGGCAGGCCTAGCGGGCTCCAGCACACCACACCAGAAAAGGCGAGCCAGACGCCCGAGTTCTGAGAGCTGCACTGAAGAGACGCCTCTTTAGAAACTCCCATCACCTTGCATTTTGAAAACTGCCCACTTTCTGTTTAACACAAAGTTATACATTTTAAACTGAAGTCACATGAAGACTGAAATGTAGAACTGCTGGCAACGGCTGCTTATCAGTCCTGCTTCAAATGCAGCCATCTGCTACCAGTTAAACGTGTTAAATTTATAAGCCAGGGCCTTCCAATAACTACCGGAGGACCTCCACATGGGTATCAACTTCATGAAATTCAGAGTAAAGAGAAAAATGAGATAATTTACTTAAGAACAAAACAATGTAATAGCCAAAGCAAATCAAACAGCCAGAGATACCAAGTCTTTCACCCTGATATCTCAGCTCATTTATAATATGGACAGGAATAAGCATTCAGTTTGTTTACCTCGTCTGATCCTAATCACTTACTTTTGTAAGATAAACTCAGGTTTTCTAGGACAGGATCTAAAACTAGAGTAACTTTAGTATTTATAAAAACTGTCACAATGGATTAATAATTCCAAACTGTAATAACTGTGTTCAAATTTTCTCTTTTGCTGTTAGTAGATATGTATTATAGATAATTACAAATCCTTAAGCTTATCTTTCTACAGTAACATCACTCAGGATACGAGCAATAAGAACACACGCTCTCAGCTGCCAACGCATGGAGAGGACCCAGACCCAGCCCAGCCCGGCTCTCCGGCCCGGAGCCTGGAGCCGACACTGACCTGTCCAGCGCAGGGTGCCAGGACAAGGACGTCAGGGCCGCCCCACACAGGCCCAGGCCACCGCTGGCAGACAGCCTGTCGTTCAGAAGATAAAAACGCATCTTTGCAAGGGCGGCCCTCACGTCCCGGTGGCCTGCGGCCTCAACGATGGATCGGAGACAGTCCTTGAGGCCACTCGCTGTGTGGGTCACCTTCAGAGTAAGGGTGTCCTCAGCGGACAACGTCAGTGTCTCTAAAAATCTAACAAAAAGAAACAGCAATATATGAGCTACTTAAATCACAAGTCTTTTTATTATAAACTAGATCCCCCAATTCTGTTTTAAGTAGGTCAATATATGAGCTATTTAAATCACAACTCTTTTTATTATAAACTAGATCCCCGCAATTTTGTTTTATCTTTATTTCCTTTTAATTAAAGGGTGACTCATGGCCAAAAGAAAATCTGGTATGTATCTGTCAATATCAGGGTTTTATAGTAGCTGGAGGATGTTTACCTTCCTGGCTACAGAAATATAATTTTCATGCAAATAAGAAAATACTAATTTTCAATATATTTAAAAGTCCAGGGCTTCCCTGGTGGTCCAGTGAGTGAGGACACCACCTTGCAATGCAAGGCGCGTTCGATCCCTGGCCTGGGAAGATCCCACGTGCGACGCTGAGGACACCACCGAGCAAAAATCAAACAGCCAGAGATACCAAGTCTTTCACCCTGATATCTCAGCTCATTTATAATATGGACAGGAATAAGCATTCAGTTTGTTTACCTCGTCTGATCCTAATCACTTACTTTTGTAAGATAAACTCAGGTTTTCTAGGACAGGATCTAAAACTAGAGTAACTTTAGTATTTATAAAAACTGTCACAATGGATTAATAATTCCAAACTGTAATAACTGTGTTCAAATTTTCTCTTTTGCTGTTAGTAGATATGTATTATAGATAATTACAAATCCTTAAGCTTATCTTTCTACAGTAACATCACTCAGGATACGAGCAATAAGAACACACGCTCTCAGCTGCCAACGCATGGAGAGGACCCAGACCCAGCCCAGCCCGGCTCTCCGGCCCGGAGCCTGGAGCCGACACTGACCTGTCCAGCGCAGGGTGCCAGGACAAGGACGTCAGGGCCGCCCCACACAGGCCCAGGCCACCGCTGGCAGACAGCCTGTCGTTCAGAAGATAAAAACGCATCTTTGCAAGGGCGGCCCTCACGTCCCGGTGGCCTGCGGCCTCAACGATGGATCGGAGACAGTCCTTGAGGCCACTCGCTGTGTGGGTCACCTTCAGAGTAAGGGTGTCCTCAGCGGACAACGTCCAGTGTCTCTAAAAATCTAACAAAAAGAAACAGCAATATATGAGCTACTTAAATCACAAGTCTTTTTATTATAAACTAGATCCCCCAATTCTGTTTTAAGTAGGTCAATATATGAGCTATTTAAATCACAACTCTTTTTATTATAAACTAGATCCCCAATTTTGTTTTATCTTTATTTCCTTTTAATTAAAGGGTGACTCATGGCCAAAAGAAAATCTGGTATGTATCTGTCAATATCAGGGTTTTATAGTAGCTGGAGGATGTTTACCTTCCTGGCTACAGAAATATAATTTTCATGCAAATAAGAAAATACTAATTTTCAATATATTTAAAAGTCCAGGGCTTCCCCTGGTGGTCCAGTGAGTGAGGACACCACCTTGCAGTGCAAGGGGCGCCGGTTCGATCCCTGGCCTGGGAAGATCCCACGTGCCGCGGAGCGGCTGGACTGATGTGTCCAATCACCGAGCCGGAGCTCTGGAGCGCATGCGCCCAGAGCCGGCGCTCTGCAGCGACAGACGCCACCGCGATGGGAGGCCCACAGGAGGCAAGGAACGAAGACGGATGAAAACAGAGAAATGAAAGACCAATGGAAGTGGCCCACCCGCTCCCCTCCCTCCCCAACCCGACCCCCGCCTAAAGTAAATAAATAAATAAATCTTTAAAAAATAAATAAATAAATCAATAAAATAAATAAAAGTCCATCATCCGGCTTCTCAGGTGGTCCAGTGGGTAAGGACACCGCCTTGCAGTGCAAGGGGTGCCAGTTCGATCCCTGGCCTGGGAAGATCCCACGTGCCGCAGAGCGGCTGGACTGGTGTGTCCAACTACTGAGTCAGTGCTCTGGAGTGCGTGTGCCCAGAGCCAGTGCTCTGCAGCAACAGAGGCCACTGCGATGGGAGGCCCACACAGGCCAAAGAATAAAGATAGACAAAAATAGATAAATGAAAGGCCAACAGAATTGGCCAGAAAAAAAAAAGTACATCATCATCACAGTAATGATTACAAAATGCACACAGCTTTTACACTAACCGAGAGCACTCCTCCTAGTGAATTACAGCTAATAACCAACCCAACTTAATATAATAATCTCCAAAACAGCTTAGAGCGCAATGCATTCAAGTTTAAATTCCTTGGCGCGATAGATTTTAAAAGAAGGAATAAATACATGTAACCTATAAAATAAAATAAAAATTATAATCAGTGAAAAAGCAGATGATCATAAGGAAAAAAAAGCTACTTGATAACTAAAAAAAAAAGCTAAAGGACAAAATAAGTCCTAAATAGACTAAGTACACATGACGGCTTTACCACACGAGAGACTCACCCCTGGACTCCGGCGTCAGCACTTGCTCGCTTCAGCACGTTTTCACTCCCGTGATACCATGACAGGTTCCAGGCCATCCTCAGCGCATCCGAGACCGGCTTCAAAGCCAGACAGTCAGCAGATAGCGGCAAAACCACGGAGTAAGGACTCACCGCATGGTGGCCAAGTACGTGCACTGGTAGGTGATACCTGAAGAAAAGGAAAAAAGATAATCACAAAACTTTTAAGTATTTAGATGCTACTATAAGGATGAGCCACAGAGCAGAGTGAGTTCTATCCTTCCCACTTCACAATAACAAAAAGATCTCTTCCATGGTCCCAATTATGAAGTTATCACACTTTATCTTTCGGCCATCCTCCAAACTTTCCAAGCACTTGATTAAACTCTCCCCTGAGGATCTGCCACACTCCTTGGTGTATCAGAGCTGCGTGCAGAGGTAACGGATACTCCCTGACATCAAGGCCCACGGCTACAGTGAACGACACATCCACGGTGTTCAGCCGACACACAAGTGTCCACTTTATGCTAACAACGGACAGTTTCTTTTACTCGGTTACGTGGCAGGGCTGTCTGACACCCATTTTACAAATGATCAAAATGAGATTGAAGAGACGACAGGACCTGCCTATGTTCACAGGGGCCAGTAAGTGGCAGAATCACTGCTTCACTCTCACCGCTTGAGAACACAGTTGCATCACTGATAAACTCAGTCACTCTGTGTCACCGAGCACGGCGAGAAAGCCCCAGGGTCCCCGGTGGCCGAGCGGAAGCAACACAGCTGGAGAGCCTCACAGAGAGCGCCGCACAGCAGAGACGAGCAAGCTCGTGCCGCTCCCTGGGGTGACACAGACAGCTCTCCAGGCTGGGCAACAAAACCACAGGAGAATGTACTTTATAAAGTTTAAGAACCACATACAATAACAGAAGTGAAAACAGAATCCCCTTTATGGGCCCTGACGTGAGACAATGAGGAAGCACGAGGGCGGCTTTCGGCATGCTGGGAGTGTTTTGTACCTTAATCTAGTTACATGGAAAACTTTACGATTCTTAAACTGTATGCATATTATATTTCAATAAAAACAATTTACTTTCTTTTTATATTTTAAACTGGAAATGTCTTCTAATCATCGCAACCAATGATCATTAGTTTCCACCTCTTCATATTTTCTTCAGGTTATACTTTTTTTTTTGAATTTTGGCCTCTTTTATGCCAGAACCTTCAAAGCCAGACAGTCAGCAGATAGCGGCAAAACCACGGAGTAAGGACTCACCGCATGGTGGCCAAGTACGTGCACTGGTAGGTGATACCTGAAGAAAAGGAAAAAAGATAATCACAAAACTTTTAAGTATTTAGATGCTACTATAAGGATGAGCCACAGAGCAGAGTGAGTTCTATCCTTCCCACTTCACAATAACAAAAAGATCTCTTCCATGGTCCCAATTATGAAGTTATCACACTTTATCTTTCGGCCATCCTCCAAACTTTCCAAGCACTTGATTAAACTCTCCCCTGAGGATCTGCCACACTCCTTGGTGTATCAGAGCTGCGTGCAGAGGTAACGGATACTCCCTGACATCAAGGCCCACGGCTACAGTGAACGACACATCCACGGTGTTCAGCCGACACACAAGTGTCCACTTTATGCTAACAACGGACAGTTTCTTTTACTCGGTTACGTGGCAGGGCTGTCTGACACCCATTTTACAAATGATCAAAATGAGATTGAAGAGACGACAGGACCTGCCTATGTTCACAGGGGCCAGTAAGTGGCAGAATCACTGCTTCACTCTCACCGCTTGAGAACACAGTTGCATCACTGATAAACTCAGTCACTCTGTGTCACCGAGCACGGCGAGAAAGCCCCAGGGTCCCCGGTGGCCGAGCGGAAGCAACACAGCTGGAGAGCCTCACAGAGAGCGCCGCACAGCAGAGACGAGCAAGCTCGTGCCGCTCCCTGGGGTGACACAGACAGCTCTCCAGGCTGGGCAACAAAACCACAGGAGAATGTACTTTATAAAGTTTAAGAACCACATACAATAACAGAAGTGAAAACAGAATCCCCTTTATGGGCCCTGACGTGAGACAATGAGGAAGCACGAGGGCGGCTTTCGGCATGCTGGGAGTGTTTTGTACCTTAATCTAGTTACATGGAAAACTTTACGATTCTTAAACTGTATGCATATTATATTTCAATAAAAACAATTTACTTTCTTTTTATATTTTAAACTGGAAATGTCTTCTAATCATCGCAACCAATGATCATTAGTTTCCACCTCTTCATATTTTCTTCAGGTTATACTTTTTTTTTTGAATTTTGGCCTCTTTTTATTAATTATTTATTTATTTATTTTCATTCATCTTTGTTCTTTGGCCCGTGTGGGCCTCCCACTGCAGTGGCCTCCCTCACTGTAGAGCACCTGCTCTGGGCGCACGCATTCCAGAGCTCCGGTTCCGTAGTTGGACACACCGGTCCAGCCGCTATGCGGCACATAGGATCTTCCCAGGCCAGGGATCAAACCGGTGCCCCTGCACTGCAAGGCGGACTCTTTACCCAATGGACCACCAGGGAAGCCCCAACAATTTACTTTTAAAAAGTGTAAAGAGGGGTCTCGGCGGCAGAAGCGGAGATGACGAAGGGAACGTCATCGTTTGGAAAGCGTCGGAATAAGACGCACACGCTGTGCCGCCGATGTGGCTCTAAGGCTTACCACCTTCAGAAGTCCACCTGTGGCAAATGTGGCTACCTGCCAAGCGAAAGAGAAAGTATAACTGGAGTGCCAAAGCTAAAAGACAAAATACCACCGGGACTGGTCGAATGAGTCACCTGAAAATTGTATACCGCAGATTCAGGCATGGATTCCGTGAAGGAACAACACCTAAACCCAAGTGCGCAGCTGTTGCAGCGTCCAGTTCATCTTAAGAATTTCAGCGATTATTGGCACAATAAATGTTCTGGCTTTAAAAAAAAAAAAAAAAAGGTGCAAAGAGGGCTTCCCTGGTGGTCCGGTGGGTAAGGACACCGCCTTGCAGTGCAAGGGGCGCCAGTTCAATCCATGGCCTGGGAAGATCCCACGTGCCGCGGAGCGGCTGGACGGATGTGTCCAATTACTGAGCCGGAGCTCTGAAGCGCATGCACCCAGAGCCAGTGCTCTGCAACAACAGGGGCCACTGCAATGGGAGGCGCACAGGAGCAAAAGAACAAAGATGGATGAAAACAGACAAATGAAAGACCAATAGAAGTGGCCCGCCCACCCCTCTCCCTCCCCACCCCATCCTCCCCAAAATAAATAAATAAATGTTTTTTTAAAAAAAAGTGTAAAGAAACATGAAAATCAAATGTAACTCATGACTCTGATGGGATTCTGCTTTAAGAAAAATGATATTCTGGATATAATTGGAGAAAATGGATCAAGTTACAGAATTACTTGTGATTTTCTTAGATGTGACCATTCACGGCACATGGTTATATAAGATAATGTCTTAATTTAAGGAAGTACATGTTGGAATAATTGGGAGGGAAGTAAAGATTATGTCTGAAACTTATTTTTAAATTGGTTGGTGAAAAAAAGATTACATAAAAATAAATGAACATACTGAGGGCTTCCCTGGTAGTCCAGTGGGTAAGGACACCGCCTTGCAGTGCAAGGGGCGCCGGTTCCATCCTTGGCCTGGGAAGATCCCACGTGCCGCGGAGCGGCTGGACTGATGTGTCCAATTACCGAGCCGGAGCTCTGGAGCGCATGCGCCCAGAGCTGGCGCTCTGTGACGACAGACGCCACCGCGATGGGAGGCCCACAGGGGCCAAAGAACAAAGATGGATGAAAATAGACAAATGAAAGACCAATAGAAGTGGCCCGCCCGTGCCCCTCCCTCCCCACCCCACCCCCCAAAAGATAGATAAATAAAATAAATGTTTAAAAAGATAAAATAAAATAAATGAACACATTGAAAGAGAGGCAGAGAGGGAGGAGGAAGGAGGAAAGCCCGTGTCTCAACATCCACTGAACCCAGACTGAGGGACATGCAAGCGTCCGCTGAGCAGGTCCTTCGGCTTTGCTGCAGACATGAACAGTGTCAAAACAGACTTGGTGGCAGGAACGTGCACCTGCTGAGCCCTCAGAAGCCCCACAGGGAAGGAAACACCGAAGCGCTACAAGGCATGTGATGAAAAGGTTGATGAAAACGTTAACAAATCCCAGATACTGATTTCCTTTTCAGTACCAGTGTTTCACCTTCAAGAAAATCAAAGAAAGAAATTCTTTACCTTCTAGAAACTGAAACAGGCAAACTGAAGACTGACGGTGAAGATGGTTTGTAAGAAGGATCATCAGACCTGTTTCAAAGAAGAAACACAAAAGCAAGGAAACAACTGAGCAGACCGTGGTTCTGTCTAACAAACAGCTCACTGCCCTCGTCAGCGGACGCTCAGAGCAGGAGCTGCACCTGGTTCTGCCGTTTCCTCCAGCTGCAGCACGGAGCCACGCCCAGATCCACCTGCGGAGAGCGGACCGCGCCTGTCTTTAAGAAGCCCGCCGGCTCCACGACGCTCCACGACTGCGAGCTGCGGGGCGGTCCCGGCAGGCGGCCTGCACGCCGCTCTCCCAGGGGCCCTGCTCAAGGACAGTGCTAGCCAGACATTACCATCTAAACATGTGAGAAAAAAAACTGAGAGTATATACTAAAAAATATATTAATGATAAAATTTACTACAGTAATTATTAAATTTTATACTTAATGATGTTCAAAAGTAAAGTTCAGGGTAACTTTTTGAGTCAATGTGCTTTCTCATAGTGCTTACTCAAACCAAAAATCATTCCACATATATATCTACCATGGAAAGCACAGGCTACCTAAGTCAGAAATTCCCATGTATTGCTGCAAGATTGCGTCAGAACCCTTAGACAGATCATCCAGAGCAAAACCCATTTAAAGATCTTATAGCTCACCACATATCCATTCTTGATACTTCGTCAAATAACAGAAGACAAAATACTGCTCCGACTTCAGTCACCACAGTGCAATCTTCATGAAACAGCAAAGACACTGAGAAATAAAAAGAAGCAGAATTTTACATACGATTTTCACCACCAGAAAGAAGAAACCTCACACTTAAAACACCTTAACTCATAGACAAGAGATGCCATTCTCGAGAGGAACGCGACGCTAACCCATACAAACTGACATCGCTGCAACAGAGGCTCTCAACCGTTCAAACCCGCGCGGACCTCTGCAGGGCTTGCTGAGACAAAGCTCCTGACCCGGCAGCTCTGGGGGATACAAATGCGACCGGCCGAGCACATGGCAGGCAGTCAACCAATGTCCACTGAGGAACACATTTTCCTTGTTGAGTACCTAGTCAGAAACCTGATTTTACTGTGACACTAAACTCATGAATAACAGATATTACCATTTACTTTCAGACTCAATTAAGTAATGCTTGGAAACATCAATGAGAAAGAAAAAGTATCAAATGGGTACAGATTATGCTGCCCTAGAAAACACCTTTGAATCTAATAGGCGCTCATAATTAGTTGACTGCTTAAATAATTTAAATGAAGATTATAAAGAAATGGTAAACTAGAAATTAAGTTCTGCTGAATGAGTTTAATAGGAAGATAATTATTAACAAGACGAAAGAAAATGACAGACCCATAACTGCTACTCTTCCACATCAATCTATAAAAGAAACTATAAAATTTTACACATTATTCAAAATTTATGAGGCTGAACACCCTGGTTAGAACCTTTATCAGTATTACCTAAACTGCGTCTTATACACTTGACTAACAGGAATAATTAGAAGACAAGAAAATGCTACAATAAAATGACTATAATAATACTTTGAACATAAGTTATTTATCTCTTATATGCCTAATAATTGACAGGGTTAAGCATATTGAGACATCTGATCAAGACATCTCTTGTAGAATATTTAAAAGCGGTGGCCTGCACTTCTAGGAAAGAAAACAGGAATTAATGCTACCAGGCTGTCTATTGAGAACAGTCAGAAAAGAAGAGGGGAAAAAAAGAACAAAATTACACGGAGTTTTTCTACCTAAATACATTATTCAACTACAACCAAAATGAAAGGGGCTTAAAAACATCACTCTTGATGTGATGTAATACATAGCAAAATGAAATATGACACACGGATGCTCAGAGCTACTCAGGACGGTCTTGCTCCCACTCCCCACAGGCTGGGTTTACACACCCTCTGTGGCACGTTAAGGACACAGCTGTCATCACAGCAAAGCATCAGATCTAGAGGCACAAACAAAATAACAAGGAACAGGGCTTCCCTGGTGGTCCAGTGTTACGGACACCGCCTTGCAGTGCAAGGGGCACAGGCTCGATCCTTGGCCTGGGAAGATCCCATGTGCCGAGCGCTGGACTGATGTGTCCAGTGAGACAGATATCTCCCCATTTACTTTCCTTGTTGAGTACCTAGTCAGAAACCTGATTTTACTGTGACACTAAACTCATGAATAACAGATATTACCATTTACTTTCAGACTCAATTAAGTAATGCTTGGAAACATCAATGAGAAAGAAAAAGTATCAAATGGGTACAGATTATGCTGCCCTAGAAAACACCTTTGAATCTAATAGGCGCTCATAATTAGTTGACTGCTTAAATAATTTAAATGAAGATTATAAAGAAATGGTAAACTAGAAATTAAGTTCTGCTGAATGAGTTTAATAGGAAGATAATTATTAACAAGACGAAAGAAAATGACAGACCCATAACTGCTACTCTTCCACATCAATCTATAAAAGAAACTATAAAATTTTACACATTATTCAAAATTTATGAGGCTGAACACCCTGGTTAGAACCTTTATCAGTATTACCTAAACTGCGTCTTATACACTTGACTAACAGGAATAATTAGAAGACAAGAAAATGCTACAATAAAATGACTATAATAATACTTTGAACATAAGTTATTTATCTCTTATATGCCTAATAATTGACAGGGTTAAGCATATTGAGACATCTGATCAAGACATCTCTTGTAGAATATTTAAAAGCGGTGGCCTGCACTTCTAGGAAAGAAAACAGGAATTAATGCTACCAGGCTGTCTATTGAGAACAGTCAGAAAAGAAGAGGGGAAAAAAAGAACAAAATTACACGGAGTTTTTCTACCTAAATACATTATTCAACTACAACCAAAATGAAAGGGGCTTAAAAACATCACTCTTGATGTGATGTAATACATAGCAAAATGAAATATGACACACGGATGCTCAGAGCTACTCAGGACGGTCTTGCTCCCACTCCCCACAGGCTGGGTTTACACACCCTCTGTGGCACGTTAAGGACACAGCTGTCATCACAGCAAAGCATCAGATCTAGAGGCACAAACAAAATAACAAGGAACAGGGCTTCCCTGGTGGTCCAGTGTTACGGACACCGCCTTGCAGTGCAAGGGGCACAGGCTCGATCCTTGGCCTGGGAAGATCCCATGTGCCGCGGAGCGGCTGGACTGATGTGTCCAGTGACCGAGCCGGAGCTCTGGAGCGCATGCGCCCAGAGCCGGTGCTCTGCGAGGAGAGAGGCCACCGCGATGGGAGGCCCACACGGGCCAAAGAACAAAGATAAATAAATGAAAGACCAACAGAAGCGGATAACAAGGAGGAACAGACGCTGGAGAGAAGAGGGCGGAGACAGCGGCTGCAGCCGGCTCGCTCTGCAGGTGGCCCTGAGCACCTGCGCGGAGCCACCAGCCGCACCAGCCCGCAGCGAGCTGCCAGAGGCCTCGGCCCCCGCTCTAAGGCCCGCTCTGTAACAGGATGTTAAGACACTTTCCACAAAAGTCTTAAAAGTATTCTCCGCTGTGAAGGGTTTTTTTTAGTGGCATACTCACTTTCTCATTCTATTAGCGATCTACAATTAAAGAATAAACACCTGAAGCTGAAGACTAAGCTCATTGCTTTCAGACTTTATTTCAGTTACCTCTGAACAGCAGGGTCAGGAGAGAAGGCCGCTGGGAGAGCGAAACCCGCAGGGTCGGGTCGCCGCAGAGGACCTTCCTCAGGAGCATGAGGCTCGGCTGCACCAGACACTCCACCGCCTGCAGCAGGGGAGACACAGTTCTCTACCGTCATCCGTGCTGAGGCGAGAGAAACAAGCTATGCACAGGTGCGTGCACGCGTGCTCAGTCATGGCCACTCTTAGTGCCCCGTGGACTGCAGCCCGCCAGGCTGCTCTGTGCACGGGCTTCTCCACACTGGAGCAGGTGGCCAAGACTTCCGCCAGGGGATCTTCCCGACCCAGGGGTCAAATCCTGCATTACAGACGGATTCTCTACCGCCATGCCACCTGGGAAGCCCAAAATATACTATAACATTATCTTATTCTAAATTCATGCTTTTCCACCAAAATTATGTGAAACTAAACTGCAAACATCAAGAATTATTTTCCACTGAAAGTAAGTTTTGGTATACATCTAACAGGAATTTTAAGGTTACTTTCCTTTATAGACCTCACTTCTAGAAATAGAAAATGAACAGTTTGTGGGTGTTTCTCAGGATTAAAACTCCAAGTACTCAGCCAAAGAACAAAATAAAAAGGACCAACAGAGCGGTAACAAGGAGGAACAGACGCTGGAGAGAATGAGGGCGGAGACAGCGGCTGCCCGGGGGGCCGATGGGAGGCCCACACGGGCCAAAGAACAAAGATAAATAAATGAAAGACCAACAGAAGCGGATAACAAGGAGGAACAGACGCTGGAGAGAAGAGGCGGAGACAGCGGCTGCAGCCGGCTCGCTCTGCAGGTGGCCCTGAGCACCTGCGCGAGCCACCAGCCGCACCAGCCCGCAGCGAGCTGCCAGAGGCCTCGGCCCCCGCTCTAAGGCCCGCTCTGTAACAGGATGTTAAGACACTTTCCACAAAAGTCTTAAAAGTATTCTCCGCTGTGAAGGGTTTTTTTTAGTGGCATACTCACTTTCTCATTCTATTAGCGATCTACAATTAAAGAATAAACACCTGAAGCTGAAGACTAAGCTCATTGCTTTCAGACTTTATTTCAGTTACCTCTGAACAGCAGGGTCAGGAGAGAAGGCCGCTGGGAGAGCGAAACCCGCAGGGTCGGGTCGCCGCAGAGGACCTTCCTCAGGAGCATGAGGCTCGGCTGCACCAGACACTCCACCGCCTGCAGCAGGGGAGACACAGTTCTCTACCGTCATCCGTGCTGAGGCGAGAGAAAACAAGCTATGCACAGGTGCGTGCACGCGTGCTCAGTCATGGCCACTCTTAGTGCCCCGTGGACTGCAGCCCGCCAGGCTGCTCTGTGCACGGGCTTCTCCACACTGGAGCAGGTGGCCAAGACTTCCGCCAGGGGATCTTCCCGACCCAGGGGTCAAATCCTGCATTACAGACGGATTCTCTACCGCCATGCCACCTGGGAAGCCCAAAATATACTATAACATTATCTTATTCTAAATTCATGCTTTTCCACCAAAATTATGTGAAACTAAACTGCAAACATCAAGAATTATTTTCCACTGAAAGTAAGTTTTGGTATACATCTAACAGGAATTTTAAGGTTACTTTCCTTTAGAGACCTCACTTCTAGAAATAGAAAAATGAACAGTTTGTGGGTGTTTCTCAGGATTAAAACTCCAAGTACTCAGCCAACTCCAGGTGAAATTATTTCAAATTTAATTAATAGAAACACCACTCTGTAAAAATAGGTCTTACCTCACCATCCTGACCCACACATTCATTTAAATACTCAATTATCTTGTCAATTAAGCACATTTTTTTCACCACAGCATGCATTTTAATATCTGTAGACCAAAAAAAAAAAAAGTTACTGAAAGTTAAAGAACATTTTCTATAGTTTTAAAAATATAAAACAGACTGACAGAACTTTCAAACTTAAAAAACAGTTGAAAATTAGAGGATGACACTTAAAACTTTTTACTTTACACACATCTGAACAATTTGAAAACTTTTAAGTAACAAGTACCTCTTCTACAATGTAAAAAAAAAAACTATTTAAAAAGAATCATTAAATGAACTAGTTCAGATTCCGAATTAACTATACAAATGAACCCTGTCATTTGTAAGTGGAAAACTACTTTATTGACACTGGCATTTCTTCTTGGTTCTAAACCCATCCTCTCAAA
Source organism: Tragulus kanchil (assembly GCA_022376925.1). NCBI lineage: Eukaryota > Metazoa > Chordata > Mammalia > Artiodactyla > Tragulidae > Tragulus > Tragulus kanchil. Next base: position 163,428,072 of record JAIOJX010000003.1, read on the forward strand.
AGGCTGAGGAGTCTCCACAAGTTAATGTGTAAATACTGCTTACGACATGACAAATTTTTTCATCTCAAAGGGCTAATTGCAAATACCACAGAAAGGGTGTGTAACGCACTCTGTCCACTCCTAAAGGACGCGTGGCCGGCTGCGCGCACCGCCACGGCCTGCGAGCCTGCGGCCCCCCAGACCCCGCTGTCTGCAGCCAGGCTCCAGCCGGTGGCTCAAGGCAGCGGGGCGCCTGGGAGTGACTGGCCACGAAAGGGGAGGCTTCGTGAAGGACAGCAGAGCCCTGATGGCAAGAGGAGGGTTTGGCTGCCTCTTGTCCACGGGAGGACACAGGGCTCGGAGAGCCAGCGATGGACTGAGGCGCGGGCCCTCACCAGACGCCGCGTCGGCGGCCCCGCAGCCGGGCCTCCAGCCTCCGGGACTGTGAGGAGGCGCCCCTGCGGCTCTGCGAGCCCCCCGGCCGGGGCGTTCCGCGACAGCGGCCCCGACAGACAAGACTCACACACACGCGTGCGCGACGGCCACCCAGCCGCCTCTCGGTGAGACAGAAGCATTCCACAACCTACGGACAAGCTGTCTGCCTTTGCCCTCCCACACTGTCATTAAGGAAAACACACAATCATAAAGCTGCCGCTGAACCAGCAGCGATTACTCTATCTTCAGCGACCACTTTAAGAAGGCAGTTTCCACTTCCCTCCACTACAGTGCACACCGAACCTATGAGCTTTCTTTCTGAAATGTTAGACAATACCGACAGAACACTCTCTAAAAGTTTTAATCTTTTTAGCCAAGGCTCTCCACATTTGCGTGATTTTTCTATAGTTCTATTACTGTTATTAAAACCACAAATATGTTGAATATGCCTTTCTGCATTACTCTGTCATTCCCGTCAGGATGGTAATATATTCATCATACCCTACCCCTCCAAGTTAAAAAAATGTATTTTTATGTAAATGCAGATACTTCTCTCAATCATTAACCATAAATTACACACATCATACATAAGAAAAAGTGAAAAACTAAGAATAACAACACTATAAACAAAGCTAAGAGTAAATCTTTACTACTTGTTTTTAAAATAAAATCTTTAAATAAAATACATAGTTATAGTGCATTATTTGTATTTATATACCCACAAAGTAAATCTGATTCCTTTCTCTAAGATGGAACAAACAGAACATCATGTTCCGGGTAAACTGAGAAAGCAGCCATTTACTGCTGGAATTATATAAACATTTTTAAAGGAAGATAATCCAATCAAATGATTTTCCACAGGTCAAATAATGACAATCTAGACCAGGGGTCAGCAAACTTGTTCCGTCAAGAACTGGATAGGAAGTCTCTTGGGCTTTTCAGGTCACATACAGCTTTTGTTGTATATTCTTTGTTAAAAATCAGGGCTTCCCTGGTGGTCCAGTGGGTAAAGAGTCCACCCTGCAGTGCAAGGGGCACTGGTTCGATCCCTGGCCCAGGAAGATCCCACGTGCCACGGAGGGGCTGGACCGATGTGTCCAACTACCGAGCCGCAGCTCTGGAGCGCACGTGCCCAGAGCTAGTGCTCTGAAACGAGAGAGGCCGCTGTGATGGGAGGCCCACAAAGGCCAAAGAATTAATTAAGATGGATGAAAATAAACAGATAAAAAACCAATTTGAAAAAATATAAAAACCATCCTTAACTTCAAGGATGCAAAAGAAAAACAGGCCACGGGCCAGACAGGCTGCAAACTACAGCAGCGTGCCAGCCCCTGGTACTACTACACGCAGCGATCTGAAACTCCAGTCTCAGCAGCATTTTCCTTGAAAGACGTCACCTTGCATAATCACCACCAACTGCTCTGCAGCGGACTGTCTCAAAGCAAGATCAATGTCATCCGAGACGAAGATTTCATACACCTTCTCAACAGTCTCCAACTGAAAACCAAAAAAACAAAAACTTTATCATAGTAACATTTCGTTCTTTGAAAACTTCCAACACAGGAGAAAGAATAGCTTTTGGTTTCCCTGGTGGTCCAGTGGGTAAGGACACCGCCTTCCAGGGCAAGGGGCGCCGGTTCGATCCCTGGCCTGGGAAGATCCCACGTGCCGCGGAGCGGCTGAACCGATGTGTCCAATGACCGAGCCGGAGCTCTGGAGCGCATGCGTCCAGAGCCGGTGCTCTGCAGCGACAGAGGCTGCTGCGATGGGAGGCCCACACAGGCCAAAAAACAAAGATGGATGAAAACAGACAAATGAAAGACCAACAGAAGTGGCCCGCCCACCCCCTCCCTCCCTAACCCCCCCTCCCCGCAAAAATAAATAAATAAGTGTTAATTATAAAAAAAAAAAAAAGAAAGAATAGCTTTTTATGTGTGGTAGCTAACAGCAAAACTCTGTAAAGAAAATAATAAATAAAAATAAACTAAAAAATATAAAGAGAGAAAGAATAGTTTTTACTTCAGTGATATTTGTTTTTAAGAACCATCACAGAATTTCATTCCTTGAGATTAGCCTTATGCTGTGTTTAAGATACTATTCAAATGAATTTGCCTCTCTAGTGTATTTTCTCAATGAAAATGGACATGATGATGCCTGGTATACAGTAGGCAGTCCAGAAGTATCTGGTCAAGAAACAAATGGATCCAGAAGCCAGAAATGGCCAGGAGGCAGGCACACAGCTTCCACTCCAATGTCACACGTGAAGCCACCGCTGCTCCCCCGTGTGCTGGGGCACGCAGAGTGAAGAACAGAGCACAAGACCCACCAAACAGCCACACAGCTATACACAAACGGGCACACAGGAAAGTCAGGAGTCACCTTAATCATCAGTTCTCTTCTGTCATCCAGTTTGAGTTCAATAGGTTTCTTCACAATAAATAAATTAGTAACTCTGGAGAGAACTCTGGCGTCTATTGCAGGGCGCTTGGTGGTGGCGCCCTCTTCCCTTGTGAGGTGCGACGCTAAGAGCTCCAACGCCAGCACTCGGACTCTGCAGAAACAAAGCCTTTAAGCCAGCACTCTGTAACACACGCCGCCTACTAACACCCCCAACAATGGATAGAAACTATAAAGGCCCATAACGACCAAGAATTACTACACATGAACACAGTAACCAGCTATGCTTCTGCGGCCCTGGAGGCTCAGACGGTCAAGCATCCGCCTGCAATGCAGGAGACCTGGGTTCGGTCCCGGGGTCGGGAAGACCCCTGGAGAAGGGAATGGCCACCCACTGCAGCGTTCTCGACCACTCCAGGCCTTGTCCAGGGTGAGCGGCAGGCAGTCGGGAGCATCTCGGTCGAGTGAGGGAGTCGCTCCCCTTCCCCTCCTTGGTTCCACACTGCTTGGTGCCATCACGACCTTTCCTGGACGCGCCCGCCCGCCCGCCCGCCGAGAGGACTCCGCTGTACGTACGACGGCTTCTTCACCAGCAGGAGGCGCAGCATGGCCTTCAGCCGGGCGGCCCAGGGCAGCACCCCCTCGTCACTCCCCGCACTCTCTGCTGAGGAGGAGGATGCAGCTACCAAAGGGTCTTCGGTGTCTGCATAGCCCTAAAGGATTCCATGAAGAGGAAAATTACAACTTGGTTGTATGCACATGCTGCTTCAGTTTTTAACTTGAAAATAAGAGCTGTGTTGGCCTGTGAGGCAACTCACAGACGTCTTTTCAGTTGAATAATAATGTTTTGAAATAACCTTCATGAGGCAAGAAGCCTGCATGCAGCTGTATTTAAAACACAAAATGCCAGGAGGCAGTGCCACACAAGCTTCCACTCCAATGTCACACGTGAAGCCACCGCTGCTCCCCCGTGTGCTGGGGCACGCAGAGTGAAGAACAGAGCACAAGACCCACCAAACAGCCACACAGCTATACACAAACGGGCACACAGGAAAGTCAGGAGTCACCTTAATCATCAGTTCTCTTCTGTCATCCAGTTTGAGTTCAATAGGTTTCTTCACAATAAATAAATTAGTAACTCTGGAGAGAACTCTGGCGTCTATTGCAGGGCGCTTGGTGGTGGCGCCCTCTTCCCTTGTGAGGTGCGACGCTAAGAGCTCCAACGCCAGCACTCGGACTCTGCAGAAACAAAGCCTTTAAGCCAGCACTCTGTAACACACGCCGCCTACTAACACCCCCAACAATGGATAGAAACTATAAAGGCCCATAACGACCAAGAATTACTACACATGAACACAGTAACCAGCTATGCTTCTGCGGCCCTGGAGGCTCAGACGGTCAAGCATCCGCCTGCAATGCAGGAGACCTGGGTTCGGTCCCGGGGTCGGGAAGACCCCTGGAGAAGGGAATGGCCACCCACTGCAGCGTTCTCGACCACTCCAGGCCTTGTCCAGGGTGAGCGGCAGGCAGTCGGGAGCATCTCGGTCGAGTGAGGGAGTCGCTCCCCTTCCCCTCCTTGGTTCCACACTGCTTGGTGCCATCACGACCTTTCCTGGACGCGCCCGCCCGCCCGCCCGCCGAGAGGACTCCGCTGTACGTACGACGGCTTCTTCACCAGCAGGAGGCGCAGCATGGCCTTCAGCCGGGCGGCCCAGGGCAGCACCCCCTCGTCACTCCCCGCACTCTCTCTGCTGAGGAGGAGGATGCAGCTACCCAAAGGGTCTTCGGTGTCTGCATAGCCCTAAAGGATTCCATGAAGAGGAAAATTACAACTTGGTTGTATGCACATGCTGCTTCAGTTTTTAACTTGAAAATAAGAGCTGTGTTGGCCTGTGAGGCAACTCACAGACGTCTTTTCAGTTGAATAATAATGTTTTGAAATAACCTTCATGAGGCAAGAAGCCTGCATGCAGCTGTATTTAAAACACAAAAACACTGGAGAACGTCGGGAGAACGTGCCGACCCTCGTGACGTGTGCTATCTGTCTGCTTTCCCAGAGGCCCGCGGTGTGCTGCCCCGGGGAGGCCCCTCGGGTCCAGGGCTGCTCCCGCAGGACGCAGCCAGACCGCCCGCAGGGAAGCTGAGGCCCGAGGCGGCGCCCCCTTCTGAGAGGACTGGCCCGCGAGAGGGCCTTTCCCACCGTCCCACGCTTCTCATCCAAGGTGGGGGGCCCTGCACGCCCTTCAGTCCTTTACCTGAACCCTGAAGGACTGCTGACGAAGCCGTGTTTCTAAGAGCTTGTCAGTGTCACGCTAATCCATACGTGCACAGATCGCATCCATGAAGCCAGGCTCGTCACGTGAAGTTGGCTGAAAAGCACGGCTAGCTTTGCCTAAAAGCCCTTGCACGAGGCTGAGCTCTATTTCTCACTCAGCGCTAACTGCCTGCGCCTCACTTCTCAGCCTCCCACCCAGACCCACGGTGCCCGGGGACAGGCTTACCGGCCCACCTTCACCTTCTGCCAGACACGAGACAGCGCCCACTCCCTGCTCCTCACCTACGGGCCCTGGCGGCTCCGCCCACCCTCCCCACAGCACGCCAGTTCTGCAGCCTGCGTGAGTCGGGATCAGTCGGGCTCACGAAAGAGAAGTGACCCCGCCGGGCGGGCGCGCAGGCAGTACCTGCAGGACGGGAATCACAGGACACAGAGCCTCGAGGAACCTGCTCCAGGTCGCCGCCGTCATCCGCAGTCGTCCCTGCAGCAGGTGCACCAGGAGGGCCTTGGCGGCGCGCCACCTGCTCGACAACACAGGAGAGCCGTCCACCAGGACGAGGCGGCCCGCTGAGCCAGCTCCCACCCGAGGTCCACCCTAGGGCCGAGGCGCTGGAGAGCCAGCCTGGAAGGGACACCAGCAACGCCTTTCACAGCGCCTCTTACACTCTGTTCTCATGAGGCAAGAAGGTCACATGCATGCCAGGCAACTCACAGACGCTTTTCAGTTGAATAATAATGTTTTGAAATAACCTTCATGAGGCAAGAAGCCTGCATGCAGCTGTATTTAAAACACAAACACTGGAGAACGTCGGGAGAACGTGCCGACCCTCGTGACGTGTGCTATCTGTCTGCTTTCCCAGAGGCCCGCGGTGTGCTGCCCCGGGGAGGCCCCTCGGGTCCAGGGCTGCTCCCGCAGGACGCAGCCAGACCGCCCGCAGGGAAGCTGAGGCCCGAGGCGGCGCCCCCTTCTGAGAGGACTGGCCCGCGAGAGGGCCTTTCCCACCGTCCCCCGCTTCTCATCCAAGGTGGGGGGCCCTGCACGCCCTTCAGTCCTTTACCTGAACCCTGAAGGACTGCTGACGAAGCCGTGTTTCTAAGAGCTTGTCAGTGTCACGCTAATCCATACGTGCACAGATCGCATCCATGAAGCCAGGCTCGTCACGTGAAGTTGGCTGAAAAGCACGGCTAGCTTTGCCTAAAAGCCCTTGCACGAGGCTGAGCTCTATTTCTCACTCAGCGCTAACTGCCTGCGCCTCACTTCTCAGCCTCCCACCCAGACCCACGGTGCCCGGGGACAGGCTCACCGGCCCACCTTCACCTTCTGCCAGACACGAGACAGCGCCCACTCCCTGCTCCTCACCTACGGGCCCTGGCGGCTCCGCCCACCCTCCCCACAGCACGCCAGTTCTGCAGCCTGCGTGAGTCGGGATCAGTCGGGCTCACGAAAGAGAAGTGACCCCGCCGGCGGGCGCGCAGGCAGTACCTGCAGGACGGGAATCACAGGACACAGAGCCTCGAGGAACCTGCTCCAGGTCGCCGCCGTCATCCGCAGTCGTCCCTGCAGCAGGTGCACCAGGAGGGCCTTGGCGGCCGCGCTCACCTGCTCGACAACACAGGAGAGCCGTCCACCAGGACGAGGCGGCCCGCTGAGCCAGCTCGTCCACCCGAGGTCCACCCTAGGGCCCGGAGGCGCTGGAGAGCCAGCCTGGAAGGGAGCCACACCAGCATCTCTTCCTCCTAAGCGCCCATTTCCACAGCGTCCTCTTACACTCTGTTCTCAATCAGGCTTTCCTCCTAACGATGTCCTTTTTTTCTTAAAAGTGTACGTTCCCATCGAGTAAAAATGCTCCTTATGGAAATACTCTGCTTATTATAACCGCATTTCTAACGTTTCTTTTTAAACAGTTTAACTGAACCCACCTATCAAAGACAAGTTTCTTTTAAGTTTCTCATCCTACTTAGAACATTACCTTGATTTAGTTGCTGATCTACAGAATTAGTCTTTTTTTTTTTTTTTTAATTTTATTGAGGTGGGGTGGGCAGGCCATTTCTATTGGTCTTTCATTTATCTATTTTTATCCATCTTTGTTCTTTGGCTCCTGTGGGCCTCCCATCGCGGTGGCGTCTGTTGTCTCAGAGCGCCGGCTCTGGGTGCATGCGCCCCAGAGCTCTGGCTTGGTAATTGGACACATCGGTCCAGCTGCTCCACAGCACGTGGGATCTTCCCAGGCCAGGGATGGAACCGGCGCCCCTTGCACTGCAAGGCGGTGTCCTTACCCACTGGACCACCAGGGAAGCCCCAGAATTAGTCTTTTATATGGATATTTCTGTTTAACATGCCATACCTCATTTTTGGGCTCTTGAATGCCAAAGGCAGAGATTTCATACAGAACTTTTGGGTGAAGTAGAAAATGAATTCCATTACAAAGGGAAGACACAGGTTTACTGATATTATGGATGCCTAAACATTCCTGCAAAATAATACAAAAAGTTTTTAAAAATCAGTGATACTGATTATCTCAAAGTATTCTTCTTTCTTCTGTTTATAATTGAAATCCAATTTCAGCACTCATATTGCTGAAACTTCTCTTTTAACTGGTAGGCAATAAAAATTCTCTTAACAATTTTTGAGTCTGCATCATGTATCTATTACAAAGTTATATTGTAATGAAATTTCAGAACACCGGAGCATAAGGAAAAGATCTTAAAAGCAAGGAGAGGGGAAAAAATACAAAGAAATTATAATTTAACTGATAGACTTCTCGGCAATGATAGAAGCCTAACAAGAGCAAAGCACTGGCACAGTGCTAAGCAAAAAGAGCAATCTACAATTCTATATCCATCTAATCAATCATTCAGGAGTAAAATGAAATTAAGACGTTTTCAAACAGGCACCATCAGCAACAGACTGTCATTGAAAATACTGAAGAACTTATTTCAGTAAAAAGCAGACATAGCCTAAATATTTTCAGTAAATAGAAGAAAATACACTCAAACTAAAGAGCAGTTAGGCTGAATGAACTAGGTAGATGAAATGAAAAGAACAGGCAGTAACAACGTGTATGAGGTCAGATGATTTAAAAGGACAAAAACAATAACACACATGATTTATAGAGACATGTATACAAAACACATGAATAGAAGGATAAACACCAGCTTTTAAGAATGGTTATACTGATGGCAGAAGAAAGGAGGAAGAAAAGGAAAGAAGCCTCAGTTTAACTAACATTTTTACTTCTCTGAATAAAAAGGATAAGTTAAAATGGCAAAAGGATAGACCTTATAACAGTATTGACCACAAGAGGACATTTTCTCAAGAGTACATGAAAATGAATGTATTTTTCTATACTGTCCTATGTACAGTGTTCTTTTCAGTATCAAAATAGTTAATATGTACTATTCTATCCTAAAATATTTTATAATTATTTTATAACAGACTATGTTCATTTTCAAAAGAAAGAAAAGAAAAATATTACTAAGAAAACAGATCTGAAACTATAAAATTTACACTGTAATAACTGAAAACTTTTCCTGGAAGTAAATAATTCCATTACGGGAAGACACAGGTTTACTGATATTATGGATGCCTAAACATTCCTGCAAAATAATACAAAAAGTTTTTAAAAATCAGTGATACTGATTATCTCAAAGTATTCTTCTTTCTTCTGTTTATAATTGAAATCCAATTTCAGCACTCATATTGCTGAAACTTCTCTTTTAACTGGTAGGCAATAAAAATTCTCTTAACAATTTTTGAGTCTGCATCATGTATCTATTACAAAGTTATATTGTAATGAAATTTCAGAACACCGGAGCATAAGGAAAAGATCTTAAAAGCAAGGAGAGGGGAAAAAATACAAAGAAATTATAATTTAACTGATAGACTTCTCGGCAATGATAGAAGCCTAACAAGAGCAAAGCACTGGCACAGTGCTAAGCAAAAAGAGCAATCTACAATTCTATATCCATCTAATCAATCATTCAGGAGTAAAATGAAATTAAGACGTTTTCAAACAGGCACCATCAGCAACAGACTGTCATTGAAAATACTGAAGAACTTATTTCAGTAAAAAGCAGACATAGCCTAAATATTTTCAGTAAATAGAAGAAAATACACTCAAACTAAAGAGCAGTTAGGCTGAATGAACTAGGTAGATGAAATGAAAAGAACAGGCAGTAACAACGTGTATGAGGTCAGATGATTTAAAAGGACAAAAACAATAACACACATGATTTATAGAGACATGTATACAAAACACATGAATAGAAGGATAAACACCAGCTTTTAAGAATGGTTATACTGATGGCAGAAGAAAGGAGGAAGAAAAAGGAAAGAAGCCTCAGTTTAACTAACATTTTTACTTCTCTGAATAAAAAGGATAAGTTAAAATGGCAAAAGGATAGACCTTATAACAGTATTGACCACAAGAGGACATTTTCTCAAGAGTACATGAAAATGAATGTATTTTTCTATACTGTCCTATGTACAGTGTTCTTTTCAGTATCAAAATAGTTAATATGTACTATTCTATCCTAAAATATTTTATAATTATTTTATAACAGACTATGTTCATTTTCAAAAGAAAGAAAAGAAAAATATTACTAAGAAAACAGATCTGAAACTATAAAATTTACACTGTAATAACTGAAAACTTTTCCTGGACATAAAAATCACTTTGCATACTGGATACAAGTCAACTTCTCTTTACAATTTCTCCATCATTACATAACACAGCATAAATATAATTCTCATTAAAACTTCTAATAAAGCAATTCAGATGTAGAATTACCAAGTTAACAGAATCTGACAGTATAAATACTTTAGAGTAGACTAATAATTACCATCTATTTTTATGGCAATGATTCTTATATCACATCCAGAAAGTCAAGCAATTTAATTTTAGAGTTATAATAAGAGAGTCCACTGTTAATGGTTCCTGGAAAAAATCAAAAACCAAACCAACCTACCTTAACCATTTCCAGACAGCAGTGGTAAGTTTCAACTTTCACTTGTAGCAAAGGGTGAGACAACATTCGCAGAAACACTTTCTGACTCTCTCCTTGTAGTAATGGACTGGCCTGTGCAGACTTCCAGCTGGTAAAGAGGTAAACATTCAAGACACGAAGGCAGCTAGGTTACTCAACACGAAACTGAGAAGTACAGTGAACAGTCTCCCCAACTGGGGGTCTTACTTAGCCAACCCAGGATTAAATTTACCCAAGTCTTTACTGGCTTCACGGCAGAGAATATTCTCTCTTAAAGAGCACATACACACAGAAAAATGTCTTAGAAAACTGTATTTAGCATGTAAAATGGTACAGCCATTATGGAAACTGTGTGGAAGTTTTTCAAAAACCTAAAAATAGAATCACCATATGAGCCAGCAGTCCCACTGTTAAGTGTGTACTCAGAGGAAGCGAAATCAGTTTCTCAAAGAGATAGCTGCACTCCATGTTCACTCCAGAATCATGCACAATGCCCAATACATAAAAATAATGGAATGTTGTTGTTTAGTCACTAAGTCATGTTTGACTCTTTGCGATCCCCTCGAGTACAGCCCACCAGGCTTCTCCGTCCACGGAATTCTCCAGATAAGAATACTGGAGCAGGTTGCCATTTCTTCTTCAAGGTATCTTCCTGAGCCAGGGATCAACGCCCGCATTGGCAGGCGGATTCTTTACCAGTGAGCCACCAGGGAAGCCCTATAATGGAATACTATTCGGCCTTTGAGAAGAAAGAAAAAGGACATCCTATCATTTGTGACAATCTAGATGAAGCTGAAGGACACACTGAGAGCACAGGCCAGGTTACAGGAAAACAAATACTGCCTGATGTAACCTATATGCAGAATCCAAAAAGTCAAACGCATAGAAGCCAAATGTAGAACTGGAGGCTGCCAAGGGCTGGAGAAAATGCAGAGGCGTGGGGCGAGAGCTCAGGTTTCAGTCACACAGGACAGGGAGTCTGGTGACTGTGGTTCACAATGCTGTGCTGCACACTTGAGATGTGCTAAGAGCAGACCTTCAGCGCTCTCACTAGGTAGCTATGGGAGGCGATGGACACATAAACAGAGACTCAGGAAAATAAACACCATTTTTAATGGCTCTTCATCACCATGGAATTTACTCTTTTCAAAAGCAACGAAAACACTAAGCTTTTTAAAGCAAAATCTGCTCCAAAGTCCCTTTAATAAGTTAAACACATTATGCTTTCCAAAAATCTATATAAAAGATAGGAAGAATGCAATTTACATTTATTTATTTATTTATTTTCATCCATCTTTATTCTTTGGCCTGTGTGGGCCTCCCATTGCAGTGGCCTCTCTCGTTGCAGAGCACCAGCTCTGGGTCCACGGGCTCCAGAGCGCTGGCTCGTAATTGGACACAACGGTCCAGCCGCTCTGTGGCACATGGAATTTTCCCGGGCCAGAGATCAAACCGGTGCCCCTTGCACTGCAAGGCAGACTCTTTACCCAATGGACCACCAGGGGAGCCCTGAAATTTACATTTAAAAAACCTTCAATTCAAGCTATTAAATAAAACGTTAAAAATAAAGCAAATATGCCTGAACACTTGTTTGGAAAGACACCTGAACAAAAGCATAAACACCTAAGGACAACTCATGTTGGATACAGGCTGAATGACATTACTAATTTACACCTCAAGAAAACATGCGACTGTCCTAATGCAGCTATATATACACAGTTTCAAGGTCAGAACATATAAAAGCAATTTAAAATAAAAAAATGACAAGACTGAAAACCAATTTTCATTGCTCCTAAACTTACACATGCATACAAAACCTGTAATAATATAAGCTTATTAAGGAAGAAAATATTACATCTTTGAACAAATGCAGATGATTTCCTTTATGAGAGGGACGTGCTGATGACAGGAAAAGCTGCGTAAGGCATGGTCGGCCAGCTCCACTAATTCCAGGAGATCCCTCTCTCCCTAAAAAGCAGCAGAATGGAACAGTAAACGTCAAGGTCACAAGCAGGAAGATTTGCAACAGCTAACAAAGCAGCTTCAAGAAATTCCAGCATCCAGAGGCCCTGAGCCTGTTCACGTTTGCCTAAGTCAACCCTCTCCGCAAGCAGACCAGAAAGGTCAGCCCTGGATGAAAACTGAGAGAAAATGCCTAACTCAGGGCCACATGAGACTTACACTGTTTACCTCGGAGTGGCATGGTCTTTGATGGCTCAGCTGTGGCCTTGTCTCCCTGTTATCTGCAGCTCAAAGCAGGACTCCCGTATTTTCTTTTTTTTGTTGGGGGAGTGGGGTGGGAAGGCAGGGGAGTGGGCGGGCCACTTCTATCGGTCTTTCATTTGTCTATTTTCATCCATCTTTGTTCTTTGGCCCGTGTGGGCCTCCCATTGCAGTGGCCTCTGTTGTCGCAGAGCACCGGCTCCGGGCGCATGTGCTCCAGAGCTCCGGCTCGGTAATTGGACACATCGGTCCAGCCGCTCTGCGGCACGTGGGATCTTCCCAGGCCAGGGATCGAACTGGCGCCCCTTGCACTGCAAGGTGGTGTCCTTACCCACTGGACCACCAGGGAAGCCCAGGACTCCTGTATTTTAAGACCCACCTTCCCTTCTAACATCCTGACTACTTCTAGGAAAAGAGCGAACAACCAACTCATGGGTGTTTAACTGGCCGTGCAAAATGCCACAGGAATAATTCAACTAAAAGGCAATTCAAAATTCTGTCATGGAGGAAACAAGACACAGCAGCACACAGATGAGGAGAAAAGAAAAGAAAAGCAAACAATCGTGGGTAAATAAGGAAAATCAAAATACAAGATTCAAAAGAAGCCCACTGTAGGGCCCACAGGAGTAAGAATTTTGCTCCTAATTTTAACCCAAGACTTGGCAAAAGAAGCCCACTGTAGGGCCAATAATATAAGCAAGGAAGAAAATATTACATCTTTGAACAAATGCAGATGATTTCCTTTATGAGAGGGACGTGCTGATGACAGGAAAAGCTGCGTAAGGCATGGTCGGCCAGCTCCACTAATTCCAGGAGATCCCTCTCTCCTAAAAAGCAGCAGAATGGAACAGTAAACGTCAAGGTCACAAGCAGGAAGATTTGCAACAGCTAACAAAGCAGCTTCAAGAAATTCCAGCATCCAGAGGCCCTGAGCCTGTTCACGTTTGCCTAAGTCAACCCTCTCCGCAAGCAGACCAGAAAGGTCAGCCCTGGATGAAAACTGAGAGAAAATGCCTAACTCAGGGCCACATGAGACTTACACTGTTTACCTCGGAGTGGCATGGTCTTTGATGGCTCAGCTGTGGCCTTGTCTCCCTGTTATCTGCAGCTCAAAGCAGGACTCCCGTATTTTCTTTTTTTTGTTGGGGGAGTGGGGTGGGAAGGCAGGGGAGTGGGCGGGCCACTTCTATCGGTCTTTCATTTGTCTATTTTCATCCATCTTTGTTCTTTGGCCCATATGGGCCTCCCATTGCAGTGGCCTCTGTTGTCGCAGAGCACCGGCTCCGGGCGCATGTGCTCCAGAGCTCCGGCTCGGTAATTGGACACATCGGTCCAGCCGCTCTGCGGCACGTGGGATCTTCCCAGGCCAGGGATCGAACTGGCGCCCCTTGCACTGCAAGGTGGTGTCCTTACCCACTGGACCACCAGGGAAGCCCAGGACTCCTGTATTTTAAGACCCACCTTCCCTTCTAACATCCTGACTACTTCTAGGAAAAGAGCGAACAACCAACTCATGGGTGTTTAACTGGCCGTGCAAAATGCCACAGGAATAATTCAACTAAAAGGCAATTCAAAATTCTGTCATGGAGGAAACAAGACACAGCAGCACACAGATGAGGAGAAAAGAAAAGAAAAGCAAACAATCGTGGGTAAATAAGGAAAATCAAAATACAAGATTCAAAAGAAGCCCACTGTAGGGCCCACAGGAGTAAGAATTTTGCTCCTAATTTTTCAAGATCTTCAGGACTCGTCTGGTACTTCAGGCAGTAAACAACTATTGTAGTCATGTCTATTTTAAGATTCATTAACACTTTCATTGATAACATACTAAATAATACCCTAAAAGGGATAAATAACATATATAAGTATTGCTATAACACAGTACCAAAAGTCAACCTACCACCTTACAAGGTTCTTCATGATTTTATTTAATAAAAAATCAGACTCTGTGAATAAATAAAGGTCTATCAAACATGAAGGAGAAAAATATGTCTACAAATATGCACTAAATTTGTCATTATAATTCTGTTTATGTCTCTTGTCACTGTTCATACACAGTAAGTCACTTCAAAAGGAACTCACTGATAAAGATATAATAACTTTTTTTTTAACCCACCAGTCTCGTGAATATACACCATTCATTACTCTAAATTTTCCTTTTATTTCTATATGAAGTACACCCTTACTTTAATCTTATAGTTGGGTTATTCAGTAATAATGAATCCTAGCCTTAAGAATTCAATTGTTAAATGTCAATCAATTGGAAAACTACAGGTTAAATTTTCTAAACATTTTAACAAAATAATTTTAATGAGATGTTAACAAAACTTTCTACCTCCTTCCCAACATCAGACAGGAAGTTACAGGTACACTCGATTGAATACACAGCCTCTGCGGTCCGTTTATAAAGACTGTAGTTTTCAGAATTCAGTTGCTCCAGGTAAGCCACAACAGCCTCGTGAATATTCGGATATTCCAAAGAAACAGGCATGTCCAAAGAAACAAAGAACAACGCTGCTGACATGGGCTCCGGCAAGAAGTGGCTTGCCTGGATAAATTAAAATACAAAAAAATAAACAATCACAGTTAGACAAATACAGTAAACTATAATCTTAACGTAGCTCAACTTTTTTAGTAATGTAGTAATTTTCTATCACAAAGTCCACGCTTTTCCAAAGAAAGTTGTATTCCCCAACACTTGATTTACCCCGCTGAACACTGATCTACCCACTGACCACTGATTTGTTCTGTGCCATTTTTCCTCTGCACGGAAGTGCATGGGAAGGAGTCCAAGTTCAATTCCTTCCCAAAGGCTTGGATCCAGGAAACCTCCCCTCGCCCACCGCATGCCGAGAATCACTACCCGCAGTGCCCACGCCCGCTTCCGCCTCTGCTGCTGAGCAGGTGGCATCGGGCCCTTCCGGGAATCCCGTGCAGGTGCACACAGAAACCCCTGGGTGACAGCCCAGGGCGGACCAGCTACACACAGAAGGGAGTAACACTAAAGCAAGTGTAACTATATACTGATGTGAACAGAAATTATTTGATTTAGTTTTGTGTTTTAAAGGGAAAGGAAAATTCAACACAACATTCAAAACAGTTCTAGAGCACTCACAAAAGACTGACCTTTAATTAGTATAAAATCAAGGGGCCCATTTGATAACTTAATCGATTTAAAATTTTTTAAAATACCTTTGCCTTTTTTAAATGATTATAGCTTTGTGATAGGATTCTATGCATCAATTAAGAAAATGAAAAGGACTGAAAATTCAACACTTAGAGAAAACCAGTTGAGAAGAGCTTCCTCCACGTTCATAGGTTTGGTCATAATATTTTTCATGGATAACCTACTTTAAACATAGTCATTAACTGCCTGAAGGGCTAAGAGCTAAATCAATTAAACAATGATTTTACCTGCAATAAAGCTGCCACATGAAAATCAAAAACTAAAGGAATCAAAATTTTAAGTTCCTAAGCATGGGGGAAGAAACCACACACACCTAATTAAGACAGCAGCTATTACAAAGTCAAGAGAGGTGTCTTTCACTCTGCAGAACACTCCTCGTGGAAACGAGAGAAGCACCGGAAGGATCTGGGCAAACACCAGGATCAGCCCGAAGAAAACAGAGGGAAAAAAGCAACAGTAATAGTAATAATCAAGCAACAGCAGTAATCCAGGCCAGAGAGGACCGCAGATTAAACCCAGGCGGCAGCAATGGGAGAGGCGGGAAGCACTCAGGCTCTGGACAGATGCTCAAAGGAGAACACGCCTCGTCCAGGACTGGACCCAGCGCGTGTGACAGAGAGGGGTCCAGGAAGACTGGGAAGTTTCTTCATGATGAGCTATCAGCTGGAAAGACCTTGACGCTGGGGAAGACTGAGGGCAGGAGGAAGAGGGGGCAACAGAGGATGCGACGGGGGAACGGCATCGCTGACTCAACGGGCACGAGTCTGAGCACGCTCCGGCCGCTGCCGAGGACGGGGCAGGCTGGTGGCTGCCGCCCGGGGCCGCAGAGAACCGGACCTGACAGAGCAAGGGAATAACAACAGCTCCCGCTCTGTAACTCAGAGGGTCATATTTCCTCAGAAATAGAATGACTAATGAATAAAAGTTAAAAGTTAAAATCAACAGAAATGATGTTATTTTCCCTAAAGCAAAAGACTATATTTAACTTCAAAGGTTTTACTTTTATTTTCCCAGACGGCCAGGTAATATATTACATATATTGTATATGTGTTATAAAAAGTGGAGTTCAGACTATGTGCTCTGCAGGTTCTAGGAAACAAAAGGGAAAACAGGCATAATAGAGATAGACAAAGACCCAGGAAACAGCTCTTTAGCTCCAGGCATCTCCCCCGTGCCTTCAGTTAAGCATGATGCCACACCCTTCTGTTTGCAGTAAGCCCACTAAACAACACTTGCGTGAGTCATTTGAGACATTTTTACCACTGACATTCACATGCAGAGATATAACCTCCAATTAAAAGTACAGTCAATAAAGGGATTTAAGAGAAACAGTCACATCAGTTAAAATCACCTTTAACATACAGTCACATAATGGAATAGTATTTTGTAATATAAACTAACAAACAACTGCTATAAGCAACAACGACAATGAATCTTGAGCGAGTAAACACTTTACAAAAGTCTATATGGAGTCCAAAAACAGACCGACTCTTTTATGGTGACAGATGTCAGAAAGGAGTTCAGCTGGGGGTGGTGGGGCAGGAGAACAATGGACGGGACGGGGCGTTGAAATGCTGGTCACGTTCGACTTCGTATCTGGGGCGGTGGTCACTTTTTAAACACAGATACAGTCACTTAAACTGAAGAAAAAGGAAGGCGGCGGCAGCAGAGGCTGAGGTGGTTAGAGGGCGTCACCAACACCACACTCGAGGCCGAGCCCCTCCCGGAGGCAGGGCGGGACCGGGCAGCGGCCTGCTGCAGTCCCTGGGGTCGCAAACAGTCGGACGTGATTTAGCGACGGAACAAGAACAACGCCGCTTAGTGAGTGTATACTTTTCTAAACAAGCTTCACCATGATGCTTAAAAGTTACCTTAAAAAACAAAAAAAAGAACTTCACAAGATGAGTGGTTTTTTCCTCTCAATTGACGCGTCAAAACGAATCGCGTATGTTAAAATGAGCCATTTCTCAACTTCTACATTTCCAACATAATCTCTGTGCACAGTGAAGGATCGACAGGAAGGACACTCGCGGCTTAACACCGGGAAAAGGGCGAGCCAGCCGCGCCACCCGCCTCACCTTCTCCACCGGGAGCAGCGTCTGCAGCAGCCGCACGGCCAGCAGGGAGGTGCTGACGAAGGCCAGCCTGTGGTGCACGAGCACCGCCTCGGGCTGCTCGGCGCCGGCGCTGCGCTTGTGGTAGCACATCGTCTCCCCGAGGGACGCCAGCACCACCAGCAGCTTCTCCTTCTGCAAACAGGTAAGCACAGGTAAGCACAAAAGAGGAGCGGAGTCAACTACAGGGGCCGGTATGCGCCACAAAGTGTCGTCATGAAATAGCACACGTGTATTCCTCCTTATGAGAATGACCAGGGCACGCTGAGATTCTTCTAACGGTAGAAGAGGAAGACGAGCACAGCTAAATATTTTAAAAAGCTACAAGGTTTAAGAATTTAACAGGATGAATTTCAACTAACAATTTATAAAAATAAACACATGACAAGAACTTAAGGAACCATAAACTCCTCCTAAGTTTCTAGTGCTTAACTGTTCCAACTTTGGGGATGACGTGTAAACCTCTCATCCACTAACTCACTGGATTCACCACCTACTGAACGCAGGGGCAGGTACGTGGGGACACACGCACTGGTTCAAGAGAGATGACTTCTGCCCTCAAAGTGACCCCAAACTTACTAAAGACAGGAAACACGGAGAGCCCAATAATTTTTTTAAAAAATTAAATATTAAGCCATATAACCTCTCTTTAAGTAACAAGGCCGACTCATAGCAAATGTTTCAGCATCATAAATTTCTAGATAGCTTAGTACTCAATAGAAGTTATATGTTTGAAATGGAAAGGCAGGCATAAAATGTGAAGAGAAAGGTAAAATACAGTAGACTGACTGGCGAATCTTAACAGACTGCGATGTGTCCCAGACGGGCTGTCGCACCTGTAGCCTCACTGCCCGAGGACAGCGTCGCTGAGACGGCAGAACAAAGGCAGCAACAAAGGCACCGCAGACCCCGCCTTTCCACGGCAAAGATACGACAAATGAAAATGAGACACTGTCTATAAACTAAAGTAAAACTATTACACAGATCATCTGATAAGAAAAAAGACTCACAGACATAAAGAACAGACCTGTGGTTGCCAAGGGAACGGGAAGCAGGAGGGAGAGGAACGGATGGCAATTTGGGACTGGTAGATGCAAACCCCTACATTTACATAGGGGTAATGTTGTTATAGCACAGGGAATTATATTCAATATCCACTGATAAACCATAACGGAAAAGACTATTGAACAAAAGCATGTATATTATGTGTATAACTGAATCACAGCAAAGACTGGAACAATACTGTAAGTCAACTAAACCTCAATAAAAAAAAAATAGTGTAGTGAAATGTGAACAAAAATCTATAAAGTATGAATAATGAATAATTCGGAACAAAAAAATTAGAGTGGTACCGTCTATTGATGAAATGCATAACAGAGCGTACAGACCCAACACGAGTGAGACTTTGCGGTCTGAACAACATTAAGTATCAAGCAGAACCTGAAGATGGATTTACGGGTTTTAATTCAATCTTTTTTGGAACTTAATAAATTAAACAGATACAAACTTTGAATATATATTTTTTCTAATTTTGGCCTTTTTTAGTTTTATTTTTTTTAATTTATCTTCATCCATATTTATTCTTTGGCCTGTGTGGGACTCCCACTGCAGTGGCCTCTCTCACTGCTGAGCACTGGCTCTGGGCGCATGCGCTCCAGAGCGCTGGCTGGTAACTGGACACACCAGTCCAGCTGCCCCACGGCATGTGGGATCTTCCCGGGCCAGGGATCAAACCGGTGCCCTCTGCACTGCAAGGCGGACCCTTTACCCACTGGACCACCAGGGAAGCCCTCAGGGAAGCCCTAAAGTTTGAACAGTTTAAGAATTACAACTCCTTGAGCTTCCAAAGAACAAGAACTAAAACTAACCATTTACACAACTGAAAAAAAAGTCAATGCACATTTCAGACTACGTTCTCTAAGCCCAGGAAATAAAACTGAACGTAAAAAATATTAAACCAAAATTAAAATAGAAGAACTTAATAGCCCTTATATTAATAACCACCAGTCTAGAAAACACAGATCAGAAACAGACTGGCAGCCTTTTTACACAGGCAGTTCTTCCCTACACACTGCTTTCCCATAAGAACCATACTTTCATACACCTTCACACATATCTCGGTTACTCAAGACTAACTCTGACAATGGACAATTTAAATCAGTGAACATGTTTCATCTCAGTAGTGTAGGGCTTTTAGTAAAAATCTATTTACTTGTGAAATTGTTTCAAATAACCTTGCTAATTCCAATGATGAATCAACTTTTCAAAATAGTATAAAAAGGAAATTCTATTAGAATCAATCTTGCCCCTTTCACCCTTTGCAGCTCTTCTTTCAAGCATCCCCCTCCAAAAAGGGTTTTGTTTTTCATGTTTAAGAAGAAAAAAAAGGATTTAAAACAATATTATCTGGCCTACAGTTTTAATGTGCTGGGCTAAAGATGTTTGCACAGCTGTAAAGTAGTTGACATGGCAGAGGGTGGAGGAAGGCAGTCTTCAGAAGATATTCAAAGCTTTTACAAAATCACATAATTAAAGTATCAGATGAGCCAAATAGTCTACATATTCCCAAAGAAATTGCATTCATGGTGGCCAGTACAGCTTCTCTGCCGTCTGCACAATGCTAGCAGGCTGCGGATGCTCTAAAGAGTCTCAAGCAGCGGCTCCCCGTGGGCATCCGGCCTCGCACGCCCCTCGCCCTCCCAAAGGCAGCCCATCGCTGCCCCACATGTAAGCCTCGGCAGCCCCGCCCGGCCTGAGGGCGACAGCCGCCCGCCACAGCCCCGCGCCACCTGCCCTGTCCGGGCAGACCCCAGCGAGGCCCCGGCCGCTCGCCCGGCACGCAGCGCCACCGCCTCCACTCCTCCCTGAAGCCCGCCGCGACCGCCAGCCAGCACTGGCCCCCTCCCGCCCGCCGGCCTCTCCCCCTCCACCCGGTGAAACAAAGCCCGCCCTTTCTAGGCAAATCATTTTCATGATTTAAACTCGGCTCATCCCATGATTTACAAAATTCCTCCCCGAGAGTCCCAGCTCGGTCGTGTTGTCCAAGTAGCCTTGGCACATGCGAAGAGGCTCAGCATTGCTAGTCTGAGAGAGGCAAATCAGAACAAAAGTGAGACATCGCCTCACACTGACCGGGATGGCCAGTGTGAAACACAAATGTGGACAGGTTTGTAGAAAAAAAGAGACCCCTTGTCTACTGTCAGTGGTGATACAAATGGATGCAGATACTGTAGAAAAAAGCATGGCGGTTCTTCAAAACACTAAAAAGAGAACTACCACATGATCCAGCAATTCGACTCCTGGTTTACATCCAAAACAATGGAAACACCAAATCAAGACTCCCGCACCCCAATGCTCGCAGCAGCATTATTTACAATAGTCAAGATATGGAAAGGACCTGCCTGACCATCGGCAGATGAACAGATACAGAAGTTCAGGCACACATGGACGTGAGCACACACACATAAACATACCACAGACGTTAGTCAGTCATAAAACGAATGAAATCTTGCCAGCTGTGACAGCAGGGATGGACCTGGAAGGTATTATGTGAAGTGAAATGAGGTGGATAAAGAAAGGCAAATCCGTATGATCTCAGTCACGTTTGGAACCTAAAACAAACCGAACAAACAAAACAGAAACAGACTCACAGACACAGAGAACAAGCAGGTGGTTGCCAGCGTCCAGGAAGCAGGGGAATGAGGGCAGCAGGTGGGCGAGAGGAAGAGGTACACCCTTCCAATTTCAAAACAGAGGTGCCACGGCCTGAGGGCCCGGCTCGGGGAGCGCCGTCCACTCCCCTCTCCCCCGACAGCAGCGGAGAGCCCTGTGGCCCAGCCGGCCTGCGCCCCGGGCGCCGGCACGCACCCCGCTGCCAGGGAACAGACGACCATCTCCGTCGCCGGGGCGCCATACGAGCAAGGGGCGCACAGGCGACTCCCAGTGGGCTGAGCAGGCACGTCACACTCGAGCCCTAGCGTTCACAAACACCTGTCAATAAACCATTTCCTTTAACAAAATAGAGTGGTTTCAGGGAAAATATTTCATTTATTTTCTTCAAGTGAAATAAAAATGTCCAATATACGGAGAGAATAAAACTTGTTGACTCTGTCTACACAAACTGAGTTAGGGAATTCCATGAGTATTACCAGCAACCCAGGGAAAATTTTAGGGAACTGATTACACACATCTTCCGGGATTTATTTACTGAACTGGTCAACTTCATTATGTTGATCCTTTAATGACACAACAAAAATATGCTTCTGCTCTCTTTTTAAATTTGACAAAAGTAGAGACATTAAGAAATTCTACTTCATTGTCTGTTTTTATCAATATATAGCCCAAAGGAATGAGATTTTGCTCTAGGAAGAATTTTTTTCTTTTAAATAAGTAAATCGAGTATAATTTCTAGCAGTTCTGCTTTATTTAACATTTCTAACATTCCCATTGGCACTAGTACAACAGATTTAACCTTTAAAGTAAAAATAATTCATTGAATCATAAAAGATCAGTAGCCAAAAGCTATAAGTGAATGACTAACTTTTACAGATAAATGTTCTGGCCAAGAAATTTAAGCTATTTTAAGAATCAACTGATAAAACATTCTTCACACTTCTCAGGAAAAACTCACTTGTTAAAAACCTTCAATATGTGAAAATCTTCTAAAAGAAAATGGAGCAATAACCTTAAAGATGATCAGAAAACTAAGATAGGGAACTATTTTCCTTATTTTCTATAAATAAAGAGTTGAAGGACTGGAAAAAGTATACTGCACCTATTGTAAAAGATTTAACTTCTGTTTCTTCTCAAGAGGTTTCTGTATATTAAAAAATGGGAGAGTTTTTCACATACAGATACTGGTTAAGTAAACATCAAGATTTTATTTAGTTTTTCTGTTCTAACATCTAAACACAAGGCTTTCAGGCAGCCTATAACGAAGTTTAATAAAACCCAGATGGATCGAGGTCAAAATAACATAAAGAGAAACAAAATGGTAACTCTAAGAGGCAACGTATTATGTTTTATGAGGAATAAACGCTACTGCTGCTTCTCTGACAAGGAGAAAAAAGACTCGTGGGTTACAAACTTACATTCATAGAAAAACAGAACACCAGTTCTGCCAGGAAAGCAAGCTCATCAGAGGGTAATTTGAAAATAAAAGATGGAAAAAGACAAACGATCTATTACGGTACCCCGGAAAGGCAGAGGAAAGGACAGGCCTGCCCAGAGCCGGCCCCAGAGGATCCCCGGCAGCTCGGCAGCACCGGCCGCCCCCAGAGCCGGCACCGAGGCCGCCCGGCACCGCCGCGCCTGACACCACGGCGAGAGCCGGCGGAGCCGGCCTGAGAGGGCCACGGGAACCAAGCGCCGGCCGTGCCACCCTGCCGCGAGGAGAGCGCTGATCCTCACCATATCCAGAGCAAAGAGGCTGCTGTCGTCCCAGAGCGCCGCCGAAAGGGCCTCGGCCACGAGCGCCACGTCCTCCGCGAGCAGCTCCAGCACGCGCAGGACCACCTGTCTGCTCCCTGGGCACACACGGGAGGGAGGGAGGAACAGAGTTACCTTCCAGGAACGCGGAGGATCACACTGCTCAACGCTCTGCTGAGCTAAGCCCCCCAAACTCCTGCGTTTCTTTTTACTTTTTGATGTCTTTAGAACAGTTAGGAGAGATGACCAGGGAAGCCACAGCATACAATCACCCTTAGGCTTGTTTCAATCGTAACACTATTTAGCTACCAAAAAAAAATCAAATGTGCTCGTAAGTGGGAAAGATACTTGGGAAGAGAACAGCAATATAACTAAAGGCACTGTGAGAGAGAGTAAGGTAACTTTTCAAATTCCAAGACCATCCATGTGAGATGTAATACGTGTAATATGTGACAAGACACAGGTCAGGTGAGTATACTGCACCTATTGTAAAAGATTTAACTTCTGTTTCTTCTCAAGAGGTTTCTGTATATTAAAAAATGGGAGAGTTTTTCACATACAGATACTGGTTAAGTAAACATCAAGATTTTATTTAGTTTTTCTGTTCTAACATCTAAACACAAGGCTTTCAGGCAGCCTATAACGAAGTTTAATAAAACCCAGATGGATCGAGGTCAAAATAACATAAAGAGAAACAAAATGGTAACTCTAAGAGGCAACGTATTATGTTTTATGAGGAATAAACGCTACTGCTGCTTCTCTGACAAGGAGAAAAAAGACTCGTGGGTTACAAACTTACATTCATAGAAAAACAGAACACCAGTTCTGCCAGGAAAGCAAGCTCATCAGAGGGTAATTTGAAAATAAAAGATGGAAAAAGACAAACGATCTATTACGGTACCCCGGAAAGGCAGAGGAAAGGACAGGCCTGCCCAGAGCCGGCCCCAGAGGATCCCCGGCAGCTCGGCAGCACCGGCCGCCTCCAGAGCCGGCACCGAGGCCGCCCGGCACCGCCGCGCCTGACACCACGGCGAGAGCCGGCGGAGCCGGCCTGAGAGGGCCACGGGAACCAAGCGCCGGCCGTGCCACCCTGCCGCGAGGAGAGCGCTGATCCTCACCATATCCAGAGCAAAGAGGCTGCTGTCGTCCCAGAGCGCCGCCGAAAGGGCCTCGGCCACGAGCGCCACGTCCTCCGCGAGCAGCTCCAGCACGCGCAGGACCACCTGTCTGCTCCCTGGGCACACACGGGAGGGAGGGAGGAACGAGAGTTACCTTCCAGGAACGCGGAGGATCACACTGCTCAACGCTCTGCTGAGCTAAGCCCCCCAAACTCCTGCGTTTCTTTTTACTTTTTGATGTCTTTAGAACAGTTAGGAGAGATGACCAGGGAAGCCACAGCATACAATCACCCTTAGGCTTGTTTCAATCGTAACACTATTTAGCTACCAAAAAAAAATCAAATGTGCTCGTAAGTGGGAAAGATACTTGGGAAGAGAACAGCAATATAACTAAAGGCACTGTGAGAGAGAGTAAGGTAACTTTTCAAATTCCAAGACCATCCATGTGAGATGTAATACGTGTAATATGTGACAAGACACAGGTCAGGTGAGAGGACGTGGTCTAATGAACTCTCCACTCGGGACCAGGAGGCTTAAGCCTTGTCATGAATTAGCAGTTTCCCACACAAGAGTGGCCTGGGAAACCTCCACTCACTTTGAACTCTAAAACACATTCCAGAAAAAACAATGCTGTCTCACCCACCTGACCGACCTCCTTTCTCCACACAGAGCAATGAAAGAATTCTACCGCCCATAATTCTAGGTGCGGTGAGTATTCAATCAAGCCTTTTGGTCCCACATACCAAAGGTCAACTCATAATGGATGAGAGTAAAACAAACTACCGGATCATGAGGGTCTAGATTAACTGCTCCCTGAGAACAGCTGGAGCAAATGCTCTCACAAACCTCCTGACACTGAACAATTACAAACTGCACAGTAATGTGCCACAAAAGGGCAAGAGGACATTTAGAAAGTTTTATGCACCATGATACAGCTTTATAATTATCAATCTGACTTTCTACAGCAAATTAAGAAAAGGTTAAATGCAAAACCATGAAATCTAAAGGTGCTCTCCTCCGCACACCCGACAGACAGACAGACACACCTGACGCCGCCACACTCCAGCCCCTCCTTCACGTCCTGCTGTTAGGACGCGAACTGCCCTGCTCGCCTCACGCTGGGAGCAGAGCTCTCCAGACAGCAAGAAGTTAAGGCATACTGTTTTCCTCACAATAAAAACTGTTAATGTTCTCAAATACACACCCATCTTCTGTCTGTTCCCCATCACTGCTAAGCAAGGGAAAAATAGTCACAGGACTTATAAACAACCATTAGCACGGGATCCTGATGCGGAGGAAGAACGAGAGGGGAGAAGAGAGAATGAGACGGCTGGATGGCATCACCAACTCAGCGGACATGGCTCCGAGCTGCTCCGGGAGCGGTGAAGGGCAGGAGGCCGGGCGCGCTGCCGCCCGCGGGGTCTGAGGCGGACGCCACTGAGCGACCAACGGCGGCAGCAGGCGAGGCACTTCCCACTCAGCCAGGACAAACCAAAGAGAGCAGAACTCGTCTGCCTCGTACTTGTGCTTCGGCAAGTTTATCAGTGACTTAACATGTACAGACTTCAGAGAATAGAAGCCACTGCTGACGGCCAGTTCTCTTTATTTTGCAAAGTGCTAAGTGTAGGACTCTGGTCTCAGAAGGGACACTCACGTCTGTTCCTGGCTGACTGTGGCTGAGCTTCTAACGCCCTCCACACCTCTGCTTCGTCGCTGCACGACGGGGAGAAGAGCCGCGAGTGCCGCCGAGGGCGGACGGAGCGGGCGGGGCGAGGAGCCCGCGGGAGACAGCGCCCAGGCCTCGGCGCGGCCGGCCTGTTTGACGGGTGGACCGTCCCGGATGCTGGCCCCCGGCTCGTCCTCCTCACTCTGCGCTAAGGCCACAGCCACTTCCCGGGGCGCGGGGCACGACATCTTCGCACGTGGACCCCGCACGGCTGGCGTTCCAGGTCTGGGGTTTCACGAATTTTGGGTTGTTTTTTGAGAAGAAGAAATTACTGCAGAGTGCGAATCCAGTGTTGGGTTGGTTTGGTGTTTACCAAGCTCTATCGCTCCAGTCAAAACTGGGTGGGAAGAGTAAACAATCCGAAGCAACTAAAAAATTATCTGAAGGGCCAAAGCCAAGGAGTTTTATCTTGTGGACTATTCGTGCCAGTCCGTCTTCACTAACTCACGCCAGCTGTGTTGTTCTTCTCAGTGCTTACCTGTTTTTTGGTTTTTTTGGCCATTGTTTTAACCCATTTTTATCCATTCTTTTTACCCATTTCCATTCATCTTTGCTCCCTGGCCTGCGTGGGCCCCCCATCGCAGTGGCCTCTCTCGCTGCAGCGCACTGGCTCCAGGCGCATGCGCTCCAGAGCTCCGGCCCGGCAGCTGGACACATCGGTCCAGCCGCTCTGCAGCACACGGGATCTGCCCAGGCCGGGGATGGAACCGGCACCCCTTGCACTGCAAGGCGGAGTCCTCATCCACTGGACCGCCAGGGAAGCCCAGTGCTTATCTTTAAAACAGGCCCACACAGGTGGACGTCGGTGCAGTGAAAGGCCAGAAACGGAAGGACACACGACCTAAACAGTGCTCTGTGACGGCCACATTTAATTGAGACCTTACTAAGTTCTTAGCAATGTGTCTTCCAAAAGATCAGTAAACACAGATAGGGAACGGTCATAAGATAGAAGCAAAAAAGAGAAGAATTCGAGTCCCAGACAACAGACAACTGAAAACACACGCAGAAAGCTCGGACGTGAGGACAACCGACCTGACCGTAAGAGGGGCGCGGCGGCCGCCAGCACGGAGACGCAGAACTGCGGCAGGCTCAGCTGCCGGAACTGCAGCTCCGCTGGCGTCCTCGGCCTCCAGCTCCGGCAGGTCCAGGAGCGGCACGGCCAGCGGGGAGGGGACGGAGATCCTCGAGTTGACGTGAGCGTGGCTACTGCTTCCGCTGCAAAGCAAACGAGGGCGTCGTGACGCTGGAGCGTGGGAACAGCCCTCGCGACAGGCTGGCCGCGCAGCCGCGGCCCGGCACGGTGAAGCCCGCGGTGGGCTCAAGCGCGCTGTTCCACGGAACAAGTCTGGTCAGATGGGCAGAAACCCTGACACGTGTACGAGATTAAATTCCATACAGATGGCTCAAAATTGTGACCGAAACCAAGAATGCATTCACATTGTGCTCTTCCAATTGGAGTTCTCAAAACATGTCAACATTCTTGCAGCAGCGATCACCAGGAGCACTGAGAACCCAGCCATCGCTAAAGGAAAGCAAACAGACTCACAGCAACGTTCTACCACAGCTTATAAAGGCGAAAACTCAATAGTTCATATGGCTTCCTAACAAGTTCTAAGTAAGCCAATGTTAGCTAAAAAAAACACGTTATGCCTGCGTGGGCCCCCCATCGCAGTGGCCTCTCTCGCTGCAGCGCACTGGCTCCAGGCGCATGCGCTCCAGAGCTCCGGCCCGGCAGCTGGACACATCGGTCCAGCCGCTCTGCAGCACACGGGATCTGCCCAGGCCGGGGATGGAACCGGCACCCCTTGCACTGCAAGGCGGAGTCCTCATCCACTGGACCGCCAGGGAAGCCCAGTGCTTATCTTTAAAACAGGCCCACACAGGTGGACGTCGGTGCAGTGAAAGGCCAGAAACGGAAGGACACACGACCTAAACAGTGCTCTGTGACGGCCACATTTAATTGAGACCTTACTAAGTTCTTAGCAACGTGTCTTCCAAAAGATCAGTAAACACAGATAGGGAACGGTCATAAGATAGAAGCAAAAAAGAGAAGAATTCGAGTCCCAGACAACAGACAACTGAAAACACACGCAGAAAGCTCGGACGTGAGGACAACCGACCTGACCGTAAGAGGGGCGCGGCGGCCGCCAGCACGGAGACGCAGAACTGCGGCAGGCTCAGCTGCCGGAACTGCAGCTCCGCCGCGTCCTCGGCCTCCAGCTCCGGCAGGTCCAGGAGCGGCACGGCCAGCGGGGAGGGGACGGAGATCCTCGAGTTGACGTGAGCGTGGCTACTGCTTCCGCTGCAAAGCAAACGAGGGCGTCGTGACGCTGGAGCGTGGGAACAGCCCTCGCGACAGGCTGGCCGCGCAGCCGCGGCCCGGCACGGTGAAGCCCACGGTGGGCTCAAGCGCGCTGTTCCACGGAACAAGTCTGGTCAGATGGGCAGAAACCCTGACACGTGTACGAGATTAAATTCCATACAGATGGCTCAAAATTGTGACCGAAACCAAGAATGCATTCACATTGTGCTCTTCCAATTGGAGTTCTCAAAACATGTCAACATTCTTGCAGCAGCGATCACCAGGAGCACTGAGAACCCAGCCATCGCTAAAGGAAAGCAAACAGACTCACAGCAACGTTCTACCACAGCTTATAAAGGCGAAAACTCAATAGTTCATATGGCTTCCTAGATTTTCCGTGATTTTTTTTTAACCAAATGTTCTAAGTAAGCCAATGTTAGCAAATGAAGAATACAAGAAAACGCCAGAAAAACAGGATGAAAAAATGGAGTACTTTATTTAGTACAGTCCGCATCATATGATTTTTAAAATGTGTCCAAAAATGAGACAACCCGTCTTTCTTGGCTTTCTTTGTAAAACCAGAATTTTACCTTGGTGGAAAGCGGTGGGCGGGGGTCAAAGTGCTGGAGAGAGGCTGGCACGTGGCATTTACAAAGCCCCTCAGCGTGCCGGCCTCTGCGGATGTCCCCATCTGACAGGGGGGTCAGAGGTACTAACACGACTGAACACGGAAACCTTAATACGTTCTGTCATTTCTTCCACTCCAAACTGCCAAGCATTCCAGAATATGGAAATGAGCTGGGCCTCTCTTTAACTCTGAAAGGGCCTGCAAGGATGTTCACTCAGGAGTGAAACCTAGAGGCACGCAGCACACCGGTCACAGCTCTGAGGAAGAGGGGAAGAGGAAACCCAGGCTGACGGCACCCGCCGCCCGGAGGAGGCGCGGCACAGGTGCCAGGGCCACTCGCCCGCCCCGCCCCGCTCGTCCCCACCGTGTGAACGGGGCCCGGCCCCAGCCCCGCAGGCCTCAGGCTCTTCCACACGATGGTGACAACGCCGACCCGACCACGGGAGCACACGGAGCCCCGGGGGCAGCACACAGCAAGCGGGGTCAGCGTGAGCGTGGGGCGGCCACACCAGCCAAGCCACGGGAGAAGACGCAGCCACGGGCGAGCGCCGGCCTCAGGGAGCACTGGGCAGAACAGACCTCAAGACAAGACTAGGAGGTCCGCAAGACGCGCGGAGCCCAAAGATGAGGGACCAGGTCCATACCACACAGGTCCCTTGAGGAAATGATGTGTCAAAATCTCTTTACATGAACAAACAACACACCGCGAACTCTGCTCCTTGAAGGGGACCTTGTTTTTGGATCCTCCAATCATTCCCTTTACCAGTAAACACCAATTCATTTAAATTATCATTAAATTAAACCCAAAAATGGGTTTAAAATGCTTTCAAACGAGACCGCATTCCACTTGTGGCCGCTACAAACAACTTCAGAGCGTCAGAATCAGCATGTTTTTTGATGAAACAGGAATGAACAAAAAATATAGTTCACTGAGTAACATGCAAGATCAGAGAACAATTTTGAGAACGTTTTGTTTGGTGGACACACGCGGGGCACACGCACACAGAGTACATGTGTGGGCACCGAGCACGGAGCCACAGCACACCACGTACGTCTCACTGGGCTCACGGTCAAGAGAGTGTGACAGGCACCGGTCTGACCCAAGGCCCACACCCGTGTCAAAGCTTCAGGAGAAAAGACGGAAGAGAAAAGCAGCGCTCTCCCTCCAAAACTGAAACACACGCACACACACGCAAGTCCACCGGCGTGCCCGGGTCACCTGGAAGACACGGCGTCCCAGTCCTGGCCGTCGCCCCGGGGCCGCTGGCCTGTGCGCCCCACCACGGAGGGCCGCGGGCTGCTGCTGCCGGGAGAAGGGTTCTGGGAATGCCGAGTGACCCTGGCCTCAGGACAGTAGGACAGCGAAGAATTCTGGGAAACGGTATCTGGGAGAAAAAAGAATAAAGTTATTCCCTGGGAGAGACGAATGACTGATTATGCTCTTTTTGCCACTCAAAAAAAGATTAAAATGAAGACAGTAGGAATGTTTCTCTGAGATAAAAGTGAAGGCCAATCTTCCCTGCGATGCTCCCTTAGCACGTCAGGTTCATATTCAACCGCCCTGACCCCACGGAACCGTCCAGCCCACACTGCTCGCTGCCAGCACTGGAGACCGAGCCACACACGCACCTGCTTCAGGGCCTCTGAGAGACTCTACCTCAAACCAGGTGCAAAAACTAACTCACAACGAATCAACAACGTAAATATGAGTTAAAAACCATAAAGTTCTTGGCGGAAAACATAGGTGTGAATCCTCCTAACCTTGGATTTGGCAATGAATTCTTAGATGTAATGCCAAAAACCCAAACAATCAAAAAAAAACATAAATTGGACTTCATCAATATTTAAAATTTTCATGCATCAAAGGACAATATCAAGACAGTAATAAAAAAATTTAGGCCCATAAAAAGTAATATATACACACTTTTCTTTGCTTTCAAACGAGACCGCATTCCACTTGTGGCCGCTACAAACAACTTCAGAGCGTCAGAATCAGCATGTTTTTTGATGAAACAGGAATGAACAAAAAATATAGTTCACTGAGTAACATGCAAGATCAGAGAACAATTTTGAGAACGTTTTGTTTGGTGGACACACGCGGGGCACACGCACACAGAGTACATGTGTGGGCACCGAGCACGGAGCCACAGCACACCACGACGCTCACTGGGCTCACGGTCAAGAGAGTGTGACAGGCACCGGTCTGACCCAAGGCCCACACCCGTGTCAAAGCTTCAGGAGAAAAGACGGAAGAGAAAAGCAGCGCTCTCCCTCCAAAACTGAAACACACGCACACACACGCAAGTCCACCGGCGTGCCCAGGTCACCTGGAAGACACGGCGTCCCAGTCCTGGCCGTCGCCCCGGGGCCGCTGGCCTGTGCGCCCCACCACGGAGGGCCGCGGGCTGCTGCTGCCGGGAGAAGGGTTCTGGGAATGCCGAGTGACCCTGGCCTCAGGACAGTAGGACAGCGAAGAATTCTGGGAAACGGTATCTGGGAGAAAAAAGAATAAAGTTATTCCCTGGGAGAGACGAATGACTGATTATGCTCTTTTTGCCACTCAAAAAAAGATTAAAATGAAGACAGTAGGAATGTTTCTCTGAGATAAAAGTGAAGGCCAATCTTCCCTGCGATGCTCCCTTAGCACGTCAGGTTCATATTCAACCGCCCTGACCCCACGGAACCGTCCAGCCCACACTGCTCGCTGCCAGCACTGGAGACCGAGCCACACACGCACCTGCTTCAGGGCCTCTGAGAGACTCTACCTCAAACCAGGTGCAAAAACTAACTCACAACGAATCAACAACGTAAATATGAGTTAAAAACCATAAAGTTCTTGGCGGAAAACATAGGTGTGAATCCTCCTAACCTTGGATTTGGCAATGAATTCTTAGATGTAATGCCAAAAACCCAAACAATCAAAAAAAACCATAAATTGGACTTCATCAATATTTAAAATTTTCATGCATCAAAGGACAATATCAAGACAGTAATAAAAAAAAAATTCTAGGCCCATAAAAAAAGTAATATATACACACTACTGTATATACATATTACTGCATATAAAACAGATAACTAGTGAGAATCTCTTATGCGGCACAGAGAACTCTGTTCAGACTTTGTAACGACTTATATGGGAACAGAATCTAAGGAAGGTGGATATATGTATATATATATATACAACAATATTTATGTATATATATAACAATATAACTTTGCTATAAGGCAGAATACAACACTGAAAATGACCTATACTCAAATTTTTAAAAATTAATAAAGAAAAGTAACAACCTACAGAATGGCAGAAAATATTTGTAAATCATACACCTGATAAGGATGTAACTTACAGGCTATACAGAGAACTCCTAAAACTCAACAATTAAAAAAATTGTCTGGGGCTTCCTTGGTGGTCCAGTGGGTGGGGAGTCTGCCTCGCAGCGCGGACGGTGCCTGTCCCATCCCTGGGCGGGGAAGGTCCAGCCTGCCCTGGAGCGGCTGGACCGGCGTGTCCAATTGCGGGCCAGTGCTCTGCGGAGGAAGGGGCCGCTGCAGTGGGGGGCCGCACAGGCCGGGGAGTGAGGATGGATGAAAATCAACAGGTGAAGAAACAGAAGAGGCCAAAATTAAAAAAAAAAAAAAGAATCAATTTAAAAATGGCCAAAAAAACTTCAGTAGACATTTCTCCAAAGATACACGAATAGCCAATGAGGACATGAAAACTCACTAGAGAATCACTCGTCGTTAACAAGCCATCATTCGGGAAATACAAATCAAAGCCCCAGGGAGAGCCCACCTGCGAGTGGACGCGGCCAGCCTGGCACCCAGGGCGGCCACCAGGTGGCGCTCTTCCCCGGGGAAGTCTGGCACTGCGGGCACCGCGGGCACATCGCTGCGAAACGCCGCTGCGCCACAGGTCGCATACAAATCATCGTCGTAAATAGACAGGTTATTTTTCAAACGAACAGTTTCTTATCACCACGTGTAACTTGCTAAAACGCTCAAAGCCTCCCATGAGCAGCTGGCCTCAGAATCCCGGTCCTTGGTTCCCAGCCAACACCGCAGGCAGAGGCGAAACACCACGGCGCGGCTGCCTCCCGTCACAGAGGCTGCAGGGGCCGCCCTGGGGTCCGGTGGGCGAGCGCCCGCCTCCGAGGCGG
The DNA here is from genome assembly GCA_022376925.1 of Tragulus kanchil. Taxonomy (NCBI): domain Eukaryota; kingdom Metazoa; phylum Chordata; class Mammalia; order Artiodactyla; family Tragulidae; genus Tragulus; species Tragulus kanchil. Next base: position 163,461,026 of record JAIOJX010000003.1, read on the forward strand.
CGGGCGTGGGGCTCGCTGCCTGGTCAGGTGAGTAAGAGCCCACAGACGGTGGGGACATGGAGCCCGCACGCTGCAGCAACTGATCCCAAGATCCCACGGGACACGAGCTGCAGCCAAGACCCCGATCAGCCAAACACAAACCAGGCCGCGGACGCCCCGGGAGCGCCCAGCGCCCCGTCATTCACACGGCTGTCCGGGGGCACGGGGGCACGGGGCGCCGCCACGGAGAGCCGCGGAGGCAGCCCAGCCAGCCCGGCAGCACGCGCGGCCGGCAGCCCCGGGGAGAGTCCGCAGAGGCCGCCGCGCCCAGGGAGGAAGCCAACACCGGTACCTTGTTTGCTAGAGAAAAAGCTCGGGTCTCGGTGGAAGCTGAGTCTGCTCCTCAAAGACACGCACAGCTGCTGCAAGCAGGACACGGACTGCAAGGCCAGCCGATGCTTCCCGTCGCCCCCGAAGGCCAGGCTCAACAGAGAGAAAAGGCTCTGAAATCAAGAGTGATGGGAACCGCTCAGGGAACAAAGCCCTCGACTTCAAAGAGGGCTGCGGAGCCCAAGCGAGGTTCAGTGAACACTCAAAGGAGCTAGGGTAAGGCGCCCCGCGGCGGGGAGGCAGAAGGGGCAGCAACGGGCAGCAGCGCCCGGCCCCGCGCCGGCCGCGGGTCGAGGAGCAGTCTCCGGGAGCGGCAGCGGCGCGCACCTGCGCTGCTGGCTGGCACCTCTCCTGAAGAACTCGGGCAACGGTCCCGATTCGAGACACTGCTACGGGGTATTTTTTTAATAAACTACAGCAAATCTTTTTCATCTCAAACAGCTAAATTATTTGGCATGTTTTGATAACTATCAGCTGTTCCTCCGGTATCTCTTGGAGCTGGGACAGCACCCATCCACAGCTGCCGCGCGCCAGCACCCAGCCCAGCTCGGAGACCGCGGAGCCGGGGCGCCCGGCCTCACGGGACGCGGGGGCCGTGCCGCAGTCCCAGCCCGGGCTCCAGTCTCACTGTCCGCTGCACCCCCAAGACCCCAGCTACCCCGCTCACCTCTGTGACGTTTCCACGGCCGCCCGCGCCGGGCCTCAGACACTTCCACTCAGAGTGACACTAAGACTCAGGTCTTACTAGTAAGGCTGCTCACAACCGCCTGACCTCAGTCTCCCAGTCTATTCCCCCCCAGGGGGTCCGTCATCAACGGTGAGGTCAAGCCGGTCACACTGGACTGCGTGTGCCAGGTGAGACCGCCTCCTGCGAGGAGGACAACCCCTGTCCAGTTAAGTCAGAGAGTAAGTCAGTGGTCTGCGTAACCAAATACTTCCTTATTTAAACAAGACAGGGTGCAGGACGTTCCCAAGGACTCCTGCTCTGCAGAATGTGTTTCACTGCAGAAAGTTCCCGACTTCAAAATCCAAGACGCTCACAGAGCAAACGCACCTGGACAATTCTGGCAAAGCAAAGTTTTGCTGGTTTCCAAGCAGGAAACACGCACAGCTGCTGCAAGCAGGACACGGACTGCAAGGCCAGCCGATGCTTCCCGTCGCCCCCGAAGGCCAGGCTCAACAGAGAGAAAAGGCTCTGAAATCAAGAGTGATGGGAACCGCTCAGGGAACAAAGCCCTCGACTTCAAAGAGGGCTGCGGAGCCCAAGCGAGGTTCAGTGAACACTCAAAGGAGCTAGGGTAAGGCGCCCCGCGGCGGGGAGGCAGAAGGGGCAGCAACGGGCAGCAGCGCCCGGCCCCGCGCCGGCCGCGGGTCGAGGAGCAGTCCCCGGGAGCGGCAGCGGCGCGCACCTGCGCTGCTGGCTGGCACCTCTCCTGAAGAACTCGGGCAACGGTCCCGATTCGAGACACTGCTACGGGGTATTTTTTTAATAAACTACAGCAAATCTTTTTCATCTCAAACAGCTAAATTATTTGGCATGTTTTGATAACTATCAGCTGTTCCTCCGGTATCTCTTGGAGCTGGGACAGCACCCATCCACAGCTGCCGCGCGCCAGCACCCAGCCCAGCTCGGAGACCGCGGAGCCGGGGCGCCCGGCCTCACGGGACGCGGGGGCCGTGCCGCAGTCCCAGCCCGGGCTCCAGTCTCACTGTGCGCTGCACCCACAAGACCCCAGCTACCCCGCTCACCTCTGTGACGTTTCCACGGCCGCCCGCGCCGGGCCTCAGACACTTCCACTCAGAGTGACACTCGTAAGACTCAGGTCTTACTAGTAAGGCTGGTCACAACTGCCTGACCTCAGTCTCCCAGTCTATTCCCCCCCAGGGGGTCCGTCATCAACGGTGAGGTCAAGCCGGTCACACTGGACTGCGTGTGCCAGGTGAGACCGCCTCCTGCGAGGAGGACAACCCCTGTCCAGTTAAGTCAGAGAGTAAGTCAGTGGTCTGCGTAACCAAATACTTCCTTATTTAAACAAGACAGGGTGCAGGACGTTCCCAAGGACTCCTGCTCTGCAGAATGTGTTTCACTGCAGAAAGTTCCCGACTTCAAAATCCAAGACGCTCACAGAGCAAACGCACCTGGACAATTCTGGGCCTCTGAAGGAAGATCTCAGCAGGAAAATCTTGCATGATGACGTCTTTCAGCAGCTCACAGGTGTTCCAGACCACAGTGTGGCTGCCGCTTCTTAAAGAGCTACGAGACACGCGACCCGGTGCTGCTAAAGGAGCTGCCCCACGGCAGCGCCGAGGAACCCGCACCCGGAGCCCCCCAACCCCTCAGGCCTCCCCCGGAAGCCGGCCCGGCCCTCCTCCCGCCTCGGCGCACCGCCCTGGGGGCGGCGGTCTTTCACGCGCCCAGACCCTGCGCTGCGGCAGCTGCCCGCTGACTCTGCAGACCCCCTCAACACCAAGGCAGGGACGTCACAGTGCCCCCCACGGGGCGCCCAGAGGCGTTCTCGAGGCCGTCAAGTGAGATCAGTGAAACACCTGCTAAAGGCATCAGGCGCTCAGACAGAGGAAACCACAGAAAGCACAGAAGAGACTTCTAGGAACTCAATCCCTTACCGCTCTTCCCTTTTCCGGGGAATCAAGCTGGGGCTCCCCTCTTACCCACAGAGACGACACCCCTCAGCTTCTGACGGCACGTGCCCTCCCAGAAGAGAGCAGTTGCTCACCGCTCACCCCCAAAAACCGAACCTGCTCTCAGCCCAGCTCCCGCCCACCACTCTCCACCCCCGGGCGCCCCCGAGAGACCGCGGCTCCTCCTCGGCAGCCGGCTCAGCGGGGCCCGTCCGTCCACCCGGGCCGCGTCTCCAGCAGCACGCAGCCTCCTCAGCACGCTGCTCCCAGAGGCCTCACGGACGGCCCGCCAGGGCACCGTAACGGCACGTCCCTGCGATGGCTCTCACTCCAGAAGCTGGTCCTTATGTGTCAGACTCTCACCAAGACAAGGCGGACCACCCATCTGGTGGGGCAGTCACTGAATTTCAGTTTCAGCAAAAAGCGAAACTAGGCTTTAAAACACTCTCCAAACTTCTCAATAACGACTCCTTACTCTGAGGGGTAGTGACCAAATACAACCATTACATGAGATGAGGTGAGAGGTCCCCCACCTTCTCCTAACAGAGTCCATGCTTTGAAATATATTATCTACTAAAAAGAGTGCATTTATGTTTACTTTCCCCACTTTTCTTCATCAAGGGCTTAAGCAAAGGCCAGTGGATCTGGCTGACAAGAGACGGCTCCCGCCACCAGGAGGCACAGACCCCAGGCCCCGACAGGAGCCTGAAGGGAAGCCCGACTAAAGGCAAAGAGGGGCGTCTCTGGCCTGCTTCCTGAAGAGCTGAAAATCACGCCGACATCCCACGGCCACCCAGCACAGCCACTTCGAGTGGCTAACGACAACCCTCAGGACTTCATGGGTTACAACACCAAAAGCCAAAACACCTGGAACACGTTGGGCACAGTACCTTTCATTAGACGAGAGAACATGCCGGTCAGCTGTGGTCAGAGGGAGCCAAGGGAAGGTGGAAAACTTCAAACACTTCGCGGCCGGGTTTGCTGCCAACGGAAGAGCAGAACTTTAGGCGTGAAGGAGGCAAGGCTGGCAGGTGCACAGTGTTCGCTCAGAGCAAGGCTTCACCTTCAACACCAGCCCCCAGGCAGAGCTGCAGTTCACAGCTGCCCGAAGCACATCAAGAAGATCGGCTGCAAATTTGTCCCCTCGTAGAATAAACAACAGAGCTCTCTTCTCACAGGTTAAACACAACTCCTACGTCATTTTTAGAAGGAAGGCACTAAACACAAACCAATATTGAATGACATTTACAGCGTCGATTAAATGTTTTATTCTGCCACGTGGCTACCCAAAACAGTGACCTTAAACAAAAAAAGGAAGTGGTATTTGAAGATCTATAACTGTAGAAATTAAAACGAATATAAACGTAATTATACACTGTTATTTAGTTTAGACATGCGCAAATATCCTAAATAGTAGTGTTCAGTACCTTAACCTCTTTGAAGATGACTTGCAGGCCATAAGGCTAAAGATCAAATATCAGTGCTCAAACAAGATTGAAGAAACCCGAGAAACCAAACGCCATTGTATACCTCCCTCCTTCAAATTACTCTTCAGCAGATCTTACGGTGGACAAGTTAAGGCAGACAACACAGAAGCCCTTCCAAACGGCAAACCGTCTTTCTGCCAGATGCTCTAAAAACAGAGCTTGGGATCGTTACACTCAGGTAATGGTATTATTAAACGCCCAAGCACAGCACAGCGGCTTCCTTCAAAAGTGCTAACGTGAAAGCAGGGTGGGCTTCTACGGGAACAGCGCGGCGGGCTGGGGGCCAGGACGTGGGCGGCCTCGAGGAGCAGCCGCACCGGCGCTGCACCAGCCGCAGCTCGCGCGGGCGGGGGCACCTCCGCAGCCCCCCGGAGCTCCCCGCCACCTCCCCGACGCCCAGGGCGCCCAGCTCGGAGCCGCTCCTCGCAGACACCTCCCGCTGCCACGCAGCTAAGCCTCTCGGCAAACACACAGAGACCCGCGGTGCCAGCGCAAAGCTCCCTGCACATCTAGCGACACTTTCCCAGAGAGGAAAGGGATTCTAACCGCGGAGCGAGGTTTCTGTTCCACAAGATCTTTTCTGTACCAGAGGATACCCAAACTGAGTTCAGCTGAACACTGGATATCCACAGACAGATCACATGCAACCGTCTTTTCCTGTCAACCTTGCAGGCAATAAAGGTTTCATCTGAGTCCCAAGGTCCCCATCAGTAAATGGGGTTACAAGAGGAGCGATCGGGGACTCCACGAAGATTCACTCGTTCGTTCGAAGCGTGCACCCCAAGGGCCTCATGCGTTTCTGGCACTGTTGCCCACACCCACACCAGATGAGCAGTACCTGCGGCTGTCACTAAGCGTACTATGAAGGGGACAAACAAGAAGTAAATCAGTACATAATTTCATAAATATATGTAAGAAGATCAAAGATGGAGAGAACGTGATCACCAGCTCAAGCCCTTAGGAAGGTCTCTCTGAGGCAGCGGCTGCGGGCAGAGACCAGAGACCCGGAGGGGCTGCGGGCAGAGACCAGGCACAGGAAGACCTGGAGGAGGCGCCCAGAAGCGCCTAAACCAGGACTCCTAGGTGAGCGGGATGCTGGGATAAAGACAAAAGGAGAAACAAATCCAGTCCCGTCTCTGGCTTGAGTCACCAGCTGCAGAACGAGCCGGGCGACGCACAGGGCACCCAGCTCGGCTCCGGACAAGGACCCCCTCCTCGGGGAGCGCCGAGCACCTCGGCCACCGCGGCCACCAGCGCCACCACTGCGCGAGGGCAGTGAGAATGCTCAGGGGCTCCCCTTCAGGCCATCCTCTTCCGACGCATCTGTCCCAACCCAGTCTGAGGACACAGCCTGGAGCTGAAGCACTGCGGTCTGACCCCACTGCGTCTTCGCGACAACGAGGAAGCGCACGCCGATTCCAGCCGCCCAGGCCCCCGGGCCCCACCGCACGACAGACACCTACCCCCGGGGCGGGAAGACACCTCCGTCTGCGGCAAAGCACGTTTGTCTTGAGGGAAATAACCTGTCAAGATTTCAGGTTGTTGTGGTAATTCTGAAAAGAAAATATATTTATATGTGTGTTATTGATGCATGAAATGTTGAAAGTGAAATCTGCTCTTTTCAAATATGAAGAGTTTATCAAGTTTTGAGGTCATTTTAAAAACTAGAAAAATAATCAGGTGATGTTTCTCTGAAGAGTCTGTCTTCCTAAAGAGGAAAAAAATGCGACTGCCCAGTCCAATCTGAAGTGAGGGATTTTTTTCTCTCTCTCCTACTGTTACATAATTACAATTATTTCTTAGAATGAAAACAGGCACACAAAAAAAGAGAAAGAAAACAAGCACAATGTACATAATCTGTTATGAAGCACTTATTCAAGAACTGTCCGTCTCCACTTCCAAGTCCATCTCTCGCCTCTCTTTTACTCTATGTCATTTCCAGACACTTAAATTTTCCTTCATGGTTTTTAAGAAGAAAGTTGTCAAACGCAAGAGTCAGGCAGCATCAGCAACCTGGACGCTGCCCTATCCTACTTGATGACATACTCAGCACTTCAGCTGGAACGGGAATGAAGAAAAGGCTAAAACTGATTTTCACAATTTTCTGTTTGAAGCTGGCATACCAGCAGTCCTCCCACTAACACAGATTAACTAGAGATTAGCCCCAGACCGCTCCTTTGACCTCACCAGCCAGGAGCGCCACTGAAAATTAACGCTTTAGGACTGCACCTTCTCAGGCCTGCCTTAGACCGGAATTGTAAAATGCACTGTTAAAAATCAACCGGGGGGGCTTCCCCTGGTGGTCCAGTGGATAAGGACACCGCCTTGCAGTGCAAGGGGCGCCGGTTCGATCCCTGGCCTGGGAAGATCCCACGTGCCGCGGAGCGGCTGGACTGATGTGTCCAATTACTGAGCCGGAGCTCTGGAGCGCATGCGCCCAGAGCCGGTGCTCTGAGACAACAGAGGCCACCGTGATGGGAGACCCACACAGGCCAAGGAACAAAGACGGATGAAAACAGAGAAATGAAAGACCAATAGAAGTGGCCCGCCCGCTCCCCACCTCCCCAACCCGACCCCCGCCCAAAATAAATAAATAAATAAATCTTAAAAAAAAAAAAAAAATCAACCGGGGAAGAACCCAGTGAGCAGGAGCTGCTATTGTTCCTGCTAAGAGCGGGCCTGGGGGTCAGAGCCCCGCCAGGCAGGACAGTCGCAGAGAACAATCGAGTCTAACAGATGAGATGAGCAAAAATGCATCTTTTATTCTTTCACTTACATTTTATACTTAAAACAGAATTTTCTTTTCTTCTAATCAATTTAAATGCTTTCCATGAGCAAGGAACTATAGTGGACATCAAATAAAAACCAACAAGTAACAGTAAAAAGACAAGGATTCTGTGTTTGTAATACACTGGGCTCTATGTTGAGCACTGTCTGGACACTGTCTTACTTAATCCTTAAGAAATCTTATAAGCTATTTCCAGAGAAAGAAAACAAGCACAATGTACATAATCTGTTATGAAGCATTTTCGCTCCGTCTCCACTTCCAAGTCCATCTCTCGCCTCTCTTTACTCTATGTCATTTCCAGACACTTAAATTTTCCTTCATGGTTTTTAAGAAGAAAGTTGTCAAACGCAAGAGTCAGGCAGCATCAGCAACCTGGACGCTGCCCTATCCTACTTGATGACATACTCAGCACTTCAGCTGGAACGGGAATGAAGAAAAGGCTAAAACTGATTTTCACAATTTTCTGTTTGAAGCTGGCATACCAGCAGTCCTCCCACTAACACAGATTAACTAGAGATTAGCCCCAGACCGCTCCTTTGACCTCACCAGCCAGGAGCGCCACTGAAAATTAACGCTTTAGGACTGCACCTTCTCAGGCCTGCCTTAGACCGGAATTGTAAAATGCACTGTTAAAAATCAACCGGGGGGGCTTCCCCTGGTGGTCCAGTGGATAAGGACACCGCCTTGCAGTGCAAGGGGCGCCGGTTCGATCCCTGGCCTGGGAAGATCCCACGTGCCGCGGAGCGGCTGGACTGATGTGTCCAATTACTGAGCCGGAGCTCTGGAGCGCATGCGCCCAGAGCCGGTGCTCTGAGACAACAGAGGCCACCGTGATGGGAGACCCACACAGGCCAAGGAACAAAGACGGATGAAAACAGAGAAATGAAAGACCAATAGAAGTGGCCCGCCCGCTCCCCACCTCCCCAACCCGACCCCCGCCCAAAATAAATAAATAAATAAATCTTAAAAAAAAAAAAAAAATCAACCGGGGAAGAACCCAGTGAGCAGGAGCTGCTATTGTTCCTGCTAAGAGCGGGCCTGGGGGTCAGAGCCCCGCCAGGCAGGACAGTCGCAGAGAACAATCGAGTCTAACAGATGAGATGAGCAAAAATGCATCTTTTATTCTTTCACTTACATTTTATACTTAAAACAGAATTTTCTTTTCTTCTAATCAATTTAAATGCTTTCCATGAGCAAGGAACTATAGTGGACATCAAATAAAAACCAACAAGTAACAGTAAAAAGACAAGGATTCTGTGTTTGTAATACACTGGGCTCTATGTTGAGCACTGTCTGGACACTGTCTTACTTAATCCTTAAGAAATCTTATAAGCTATTTCCAATATATCAATTTTCGGATGAGAAAACTAAAGCCCGGAGAGATTAAGGCACTTAACTAAGACCACACCTAGTGGCAGAACTGAGACTTTAAAAAAGTGTCTCCTTGGGGCTTCCCTGGTGATCCAGTGGGTAAGGACAACGCCTTGCAGTGCAAGGGGCACCGGTTCGATTCCTGGCCTGGGAGGATCCCATGTGCTGCGGAGCGGCTGGACCAATGTGTCCAATTGCCGAGTCGGAGCTCTGGAGCACATGCGCCCAGAGCCGGTGCTCTGCGACAACAGAGGCCACCGCGATCAACACGGGCCAAAGAACAAAGATGGATGAAAAATAGACAAATGAAAGACTAATAGAAGCGGCCCTCCCGCCCCCCTACCTCCCCACCCTCCAAAAATAAATAAATAAATAAATGTGTGTGTGTTTTTTTTAAAGTGTCTCCTTGATTTCAGCCAGTATACCAAATATGTAGCTCATTTTGATTGGATCCCATAACAAAATCAGGAGCAGAGCCAGCCCCAAAATATAAGCATAAAACATTTAAACAACGTCTGGGGCACAGCAATAAGTGCTTGATGAAAATGTCTCGTTATTGTTTAAAAACTAATCTGTTGGCACTTCCCTGGTGGTTCAGAGGGTAGAGAGTCTGCCTTGCAGTGCAGAGGGCACCGGTTCGATCCCTGGCCCAGGAAGATCCCACATGCCGAGGAATCGCTGGACTTCCGTGTTCAGTTACGAGCCAGGCTCTGGAGCGCATGCACCCAGAGCCAGTGCTCTGCAACAACAGGGGCCACTGCAATGGGAGGCCCACACAGGCCAAAGAATAAAGTTGGATGAAAAATAAACGATGACTTAGAGGCAAAAAAAAAAAAACCTAATCTGTCAAAGAAGTCTCACAAAAAAAAGCCATTTTATCCCCCTTAACCAAAAACACAAAAATACCTAAGTACCCCCAAGTATCTTATAACATTAAAAGAGGAGAATTAAGGTCAAATTCATATAAGTCAACATAAGAAAAATAAGTTGGGGAGGGGAGGGAGGGTTGTTTGTTTTCTTAAGCTAAGGCCCCTTTCCTTAGTAGTAACTATCAGAACCAATATATTATATCTTAGCATATTAACTGTCTGACTTCATGAGACTGATTCCAAAGAGTTACCAGTTTCACTGGTCTGGTAAGACGAAGAATACTGTTCAGGAACTTCTGAGGGAAGAATAAAAAGTCCATCGAGAATGCCATCAATTTCAGCCTGCAGCTTCGGCTCCACATTAGAACGCAGTTTCGATAAGAATTCGACAGCACCAAGATCAACCAAATGCTGGACTGCCGGAGGATACTGAAATCAGAAAAGGAGAGTCTTGAGAATAACTACAAATATCAAAATTCCCGGACTTTATCTTACAGCCATCAAAACAGGAAATTATTTTCGGTGTATCAGATGTTCCTTTTTTAAAACATCAGTCTTGTGATGCTGTTCTGAAGACATACCTTGATAGAGACAGACACAAAACATCCGACAACACTGATGAGAGAAAAGCCCAGACCCTGAACATGAGACGAGCACGTTATCGATTTCTATTTCTGTTTATTAAATTGGCTATTTCCCTCCACTGACACTTGCCCACCCTGTCCTTCCCTACCTCCAGCCCACCCCATCACAGGATGCCAAAGTGCACCCCTGCAACTGCCCACAGGGACGCCAAGTTTAGAAGCCAGACCTTTGTTGCTTGACCCTGACAGCTACCTACTCTCAAGACAGAAAAGTAATCTGAAACCCAGGTATGGGGGGAAAAAAAACAACAATGCAACATACTTGTGCTATTATTCATGATCTGTAACATCATCTTGAACGCGTTCTCTTTTATACAAAGGTATCCCTACTCCTTAACATGCAAATGACAGAACCATCCGGGGAAACAGCATGACAAATATTAAGCTCTATAGAGGATCCCCAAAACGGAGACATACCTGAGCTCAGAAACTGTGTTACTTTCCAGGGCGCAGGGGAGGCACGGGGAGATTCAACAGCGCAAGGTAAGAGGCAAGGGACATGGGGCGTTCTATACCCAGACGAATGCAAATGCTGGTGGTTTGGGGGTTTTGTTGTTGTTGTTTTTTTTTTTAATAAGTTGCATTTTCAACCAAAGCGACCTTTCCACAGGAAACCCTCCCTGTTTACTTCGAAACGGCCCTACCTTCACCAGTGTGTTCAGCAGGCTCAGAACCTCCTCTTGCACCGGAACGGAGGGGAAGTTGAACCACTCCAGCAGGTGCAGGAACAGCAGCCGCTCCTGAACCAGGTCGGCGCCGTGGACCAAGCCGTGCTCGAGCTTGCAGCGAAGGCCCCGCAGCGCGCGCTCCCGGATCTCGGCCAGCGGGTGCCCTGCCAGCGAGCGCCGCACAGCTCACCTCCCGACCCCGGGGGACGCGCGCGGAGGGTCGACCCCACACCCCCTCCCCACGCGCGGGCGGGCAGCGGGGTGCGGAAGGGCCGGCGGGCGGCCACTGTGTCCCCACGCAGGCCGCCGCGGCGCCCCGAGCCCGAGCGGGGTCGCCGGGGGCTGCCCGGCCGGACGACCCCGGAAGCCGTCGCGGGGCGGGCCGGCCTCGCCCACGCGAGCGGCCCTCCTCGAGCGAGCGGTGCGCCACCCGGGCGAGGGGCAACTCCAGCCCGTTACCGAGTTTCCTGATGAGCCCCGACAGCGCCATCGCGTCCCGCTCCCACCGCCGCCGCCGGAGACTTAAACGTGCGCGCCACTGAGTCCGGCCACCATCAGCGTCCCCCCAGAAACGCGGACGTCCGAAGGCGGGTTCCGCCACGTCCGAGCGGAGGACCCCACGAGCGAGAGGCCTTGCAGGAGGTGTCCCGGCCCTCGCGGCGCCGCCAGAGGAGCGTCCAGCCTCTCCAGAGTCACCGGGATGCAGTTCCTAGACAGCGGTCTCCATTCTAAGAACTGGGGAGACGGAGGGGCGAGCGGGCTCGGCGCGGTGCACCTCGGGAGTTATAGTCTTCGCCCGTTCGTGCTCGCTTCCGGCAGCTCCGGGCCCGCCGCCGCGCCCGCAGGCCTGGGGTTCCGGAGAGCGAGCGCGGGCCGCGGCGCGGGCTGGCGTGTCGGCGCAGAGGCCCAGCCCCGCGGGCATCCCGCCTCCTCCAGGGCTCCCTTTAGGACCCCGCCAGTCTGAACCAGGCTCAGCTCCCAGAACCGCTCAGAATGCAGGACTGTGTTAGGAATGCCCACCCCACTCCACCCTTCCTCCCTGCCGTTACTCAACGAGTTAACTTCTTTAAGATGTAATATGTGCAAAGTCAAGATTCAGAGTAAGCAAGTGGGAGAAAGAAGAGAGCGCGGCGGCGGGCAAGTGCACGGTAGAAAAGGGGCTGTAGAAAGAAAAGGATAAGGAGGGATTTGAATCGCATCTGAGCGCCACTGAAGTTGACTGTCTGCACCACGATCCTTCTGAACTGATAGACCCCCCAAAAACCTAAGCAATGGTAAAAGCGACGACAACAAAACGAAATTTGTAAAGGGATTTGCATGTTGGAGAACATTTCCTATGATCTTTTCATTCTGGGAATAGAGATGTCAAGGCACCATTCCCATCCTTAGTTTGAAGGGAAAACAAAAGGGGGTTCCTGACGATCTGAGAGGTACCCGCCCACGGTCACGTCAGCTAGGTAGCTGATAGAGGACCCGAGTTTCTGTGGCTTTGTGCCACTCTTCGGCGTGGGCTGCTTCTAGGGATTTTAAGGGTATGTAGGAGGGTTTCTTGTTTTGCCATGCAATGAAAAGGAGTAAGGGGATTTCTGCTAGAGAAAACTGTTTGCAAAAGCACAGGTTGACAGGGACTCACCCCGCGACTTCTATAGCAGGAGGTCCAAACGCTGTAGCAGGTGTGCAAGTGAAGGACGGACTGAATGTTTGTTCCCCTGCTCCCAACGCCCGCCAAAAAATAATAATAATATTAAGTTCATGTTAAAAATATAATCTGCATTGTCGTGGCCTTAGGAATTGACTGGGTCCTGAGGCCGGAGTCTTCATGAGCGGGATCTGTGCTTTCATATTATAAAAGACGCTTCAGAGAGTTCCCTCCTCCCTTTTGCCAAGTGAGCACACAGACAAAAACCATCCACCTGGGAATCAGAAGGGTTTCCTAGGTGGCTTAAGGGTAAAAGAATCCACCTTCCAGTGCAAGAGACGCAGGTTCGATCTCTGGGTCGGAAAGATCCCCTGGAGGAGATGGCTTGACAGCCCACTCCAGTGTTCTTGCCTGGAGAATCCCGTGGACAGAGGAGCCTGGCGGGCGACAATCCATGGGGTCGCAAGGAGTCGGACCTGACTGAGCACTGGAGCGCTCATGCAGGCACCAGGAAGCAGGTCTTCACCACACCCAGGATCTGCCAGTGCCTTGGTCTTGACCTTTCCAGCCTCTAGAACTGCGGGAAGTAAATTTGTTTATAGAGCATCCAGTCTATTCTGTTATAGTTGCCCCAAAGGACTGAAATAATCCTCTTTCTAGGAACGAAAAGCAATGATGAGTCATCTCCCCATGGTACCTGGCAGTACTCAACCTTAAGGTGGACATTCCCCTCATCAGCGGGATGCTGGCCCCCAGAAATGACCTTGCTACTCCCTGAGGGGGGATTCGTTGTTGGACGTGTTTGCAGCCTTACAGCCATTTGGACAGTCGTCTCCAGGCAAAATTTCCAGCCAAAAAAAGAAAGAAAGAAAGCAGTGCTCTGATCCCTTTTCCTCATTTTTTAGAGGGAAGAAATTACTAGCCCAAAGGGGAAATCCTTTTAGAGGCTACTTTTACATTGATTGGGGTATTAATTTATTTATGAAGACAACGCAAGCAGGATTCCTAAACAAAAGGAGCTCTAACCAATAGAGGTGTGGAAGTTCTTCCCAGTTCCCCAGGGCACCAAGCATTCTGTGTGCCTTCCAGGAAGATCACCTGGACCCCAGCCTGCTTTAAAAGAAGACAACGCAAGCGATAATTAATCTGAAGGACGGACTGAATGTTTGTCCCCCTGCTCCCAACGCCCGCCAAAAAATAATAATAATATTAAGTTCATGTTAAAAATATAATCTGCATTGTCGTGGCCTTAGGAATTGACTGGGTCCTGAGGCCGGAATCTTCATGAGCGGGATCTGTGCTTTCATATTATAAAAGACGCTTCAGAGAGTTCCCTCCTCCCTTTTGCCAAGTGAGCACACAGACAAAAACCATCCACCTGGGAATCAGAAGGGTTTCCTAGGTGGCTTAAGGGTAAAAGAATCCACCTTCCAGTGCAAGAGACGCAGGTTCGATCTCTGGGTCGGAAAGATCCCCTGGAGGAGATGGCTTGACAGCCCACTCCAGTGTTCTTGCCTGGAGAATCCCGTGGACAGAGGAGCCTGGCGGGCGACAATCCATGGGGTCGCAAGGAGTCGGACCTGACTGAGCACCGGAGCGCTCATGCAGGCACCAGGAAGCAGGTCTTCACCACACCCAGGATCTGCCAATGCCTTGGTCTTGACCTTTCCAGCCTCTAGAACTGCGGGAAGTAAATTTGTTTATAGAGCATCCAGTCTATTCTGTTATAGTTGCCCCAAAGGACTGAAATAATCCTCTTTCTAGGAACGAAAAGCAATGACGAGTCATCTCCCCATGGTACCTGGCAGTACTCAACCTTAAGGTGGACATTCCCCTCATCAGCGGGATGCTGGCCCCCAGAAATGACCTTGCTACTCCCTGAGGGGGGATTCGTTGTTGGACGTGTTTGCAGCCTTACAGCCATTTGGACAGTCGTCTCCAGGCAAAATTTCCAGCCAAAAAAAGAAAGAAAGAAAGCAGTGCTCTGATCCCTTTTCCTCATTTTTTAGAGGGAAGAAATTACTAGCCCAAAGGGGAAATCCTTTTAGAGGCTACTTTTACATTGATTGGGGTATTAATTTATTTATGAAGACAACGCAAGCAGGATTCCTAAACAAAAGGAGCTCTAACCAATAGAGGTGTGGAAGTTCTTCCCAGTTCCCCAGGGCACCAAGCATTCTGTGTGCCTTCCAGGAAGATCACCTGGACCCCAGCCTGCTGTGTTTAAAAATGAAGACCATGATTTATTAATAATTCTGATCTCTAAGAAGGAAAAATGGTTGAGGCCTGAGGTCTCGTTCCCCACTCATGAATTTTCCTAATCATGCCCTGTAACTTTGTCCTATGAATTTACATAATAATTAATTTTTAAGAGGATTGTCAAATTCTAATTTATCCTCCCCATACCAAAATAGAAAGTTCATAAATGTTTCATGCCCCTTTAAAGTGGAAGGATGGAAACAAGATCTATTCATGCTCTGTTTCAAATAGAAGAGCAACATAAATTTAAACTTGAGGCTTTTTTTTTTTTTTTTGGCACAATTTAATAAATAAGGGTCTTAATTATAGATGTGGAAAGGCAGACAAGGGTGTCTGCTATCACCATTTCTGTTCAATCACGGTTTCGTGATTTTGCCCAAAAGTGTCGCTTTGCGGTTAACTGAGGGAAAGCAGACACACAGCAATGTCACACAAAAGTGGGGCGTGAGGGGTACACCAGAGCTGAGGGCATCTGGACCAGAGCCTGGACCGAGGGGGCTGGAGGCACGTCACACAGGACATCAAAATGAACTTAGAGATTGCGTTTCTGGGTTTGTTTGCTGCTGCTGCTGCTGCTGCTGCTGCTTTTTTTTTTAAATTTTAACCCAGTGGCCTTGGACCTCTAGCATGCCAGTCAGTCCCTAACTTGGTATACCTTTTTCCTTGTCTGTACGTGTGCACCATTTCAAGAGAAAGGCCATGGATTTCATCTGATTCCCAAAGCGCTGATCAGCTTTCAGGAAAGAAACCGATTTAGTTCACTTGAACGTTTTTCAGATGTGGAAGCTGAGATGTGGAGACAGGAGGCTTCAGGCCCAAGGTCACGGAGTTAGTTCCCGGGAGATTTTACTGGTTCTTTTTCGCTCAGGTACTTTTGAGTCTCAGGTGATGTCCCCTGTAGGAGTATTTCTGTTTTTCAGCCAACTTTGCTGGAACTAGCCATCCTTGAACAAAAGGAAGGGATGATAATACATCCCTTGACTTTGCTGGCCCTGGCCTGACCGATTCCAAGGGGAGTCCTTTACCGAGGTGGGGAGGGTAGAGAGCAGCTAGAAGGGGAGCCGAGGGAGGGACAGTATTTGCAGACAGCAATGGGGGAGCAGGCGGTGCAGACTCTTATCTTTTTGCCGGTCCTTGGACCCAAACAACCCCTCCGAAAAGGTGCCAGGAACTAGAACCATTGTATTCATATCACTGTGCGATCTCTGTGCAGGGCCAGGCACAGAGCGATCCAGCTTCCAAGAGGGGGGATGCAAACTGATTCGAAGCAGGACCTTCCCAGAACAAAGAGAGGAGGAAGAACTTCAGCCTGAGCGCCACAACGACAAAACCCAAACAGGCACTCGGATAAAGCATCCAGTCAGCCAGAGAAACATAAGCCCGCTTCTTGGCGAGGACTAGCAATGTTTTTGTTATAAGATCCTTTCTTCGGAGAGCAGGTGCTTTGTACACAACTGGCATTAAGAGGACACATCAATAGGTCTGGCTGAACACCTCCCAATCCCAGACAACAGAAGAGTGATTTCAAATAGTGCTGGTGCCATATTGGTTCCATGAATGAAGCCGCACTGCCCGGACACTGTGCTCTTCCCCGTGAAGGCTCAAAATGCCATGCCGAGTGACACAACGCTCAAAAGAAGCTAAATTACTACAGTAGAATGACCGGCTAATTGAATTATGGGGCACAGTCTTTCCAGTATGAAGTCAGCAGCAAACACCTATTCCAGTGAGCTGCGGGGCCATGGCATTTACAGGCTAAGAGCTCAGATATACTCCAACTCTATGCAACATTAGCTTAGAGGATTCACATAAGCCCCAAGTTGTAAGGATGGGGGAGGTTCTAGCTATAGGTCATTTTGCTATGGAAAAAGTGTTAGTCGCTCAGTCATGTCTGACCCTTTGGATGTAGCCCACCAGGCTCCTCAGTCCATGGGATTCTCCAGGCAAGAACACTGCAGTGAGTTGCTGTGCCCACCTCCAGGGTATCTTCCATACCCAGGAATCAAACTCGCCTCTCTCCTGTGTCTCCTGCATTGCAGATAGATTCTTTACCCACTGAGCCATCAAGGAAGCCCTTTGCGGGCTATAAATCTGCTTCAGGCAACGTGGACAGCAGATATAAGAGACAATGGTTTGTTTCTTCTCATATTCATAAAATGACTATTCAGGAGGTCTGAGCAGTCACAGACTGGCTTGATAATGACCTGCAATCTGCAGCTAGAACTTGAATTATTTACCTCATGAAAAATAAAAATAATTTCCTGTGATGTCAAAAGCACTGTTAGTTGCTCATAATTTTTTTAAACAACATACATTAAATATTGAGCAATATAAAGATTGTATAAAGTAATACATAGCATGAGTAAGCTTTAATGAGGAATAAAAATGAAACTGAAAACCTATTGGGCAAAAGAAAACACCTAGTAAGTAGAATATAGAAATGAAATCATTTAAACATCTAAACAGTATATGAATGAATGCTCCTGAGCTACTTAGCATTAGTAATTGCAAAAAAAAATCTTTTATATTAACTGATATCAATTTGACATTAAATGTAGCAACTTTATTTAAAGCATTGTAAAAAAAAACATCTAGGAAGTTCTTAAAAAGAATGTACGGTCCTTTTTATAGGTCAGTCCGGGTATTTTAACTACCCAAATAGTTCTAGATCGTTGGGCTTTACAAATTATATACTGTGAGCCTTCACGTTATAGTGAAGTGATCATTGTCGTGAAAGACATGTTTGAAATTGCAAAATGGTCGAAAAAGAGAAAATTAGATTTTACTTTTACTCTTTTACTTTAGGATTTCTGTGTATAAGTTTATTTCCTTAACAAATGTATGCACTGAAACCATAAAACACTTAGAAGACAGCATAGGTCTGAATCTTTCTGACCTTGAATAAGGCAATACTTTCTTAGATATGATGCCAAACGTAGAAGCAACCAAGAAAAAAATAAACTGAACTTCACTACTCCCTCTGTATAAAATATTATGAACATAGTCATTTGACCTTCCAAGTTACTGTGGACCTCAGCAAAGTCCCAGCCATATTCATGGATGGATGTTTGTAGTTGAATGGCTTTTTTATCCCTTTCTTCTAAATATGCTCATACCAGTCAAGAGACAGAAATAACACCAGTTATTTTAACAGAACTTAATGTAAAGAATCGTAAACTGTGAGGACTTCCAGGTGGTTAAGATGCTGTGTTTCCAGCTGCAGGGGGCGCAGGTTGGATCCCTGGTCCGGAAAGGAAGATCCCAAGCTGCACAATGAGGCGGAAAAATAGAAAGACAGAAACTGCCACTCACTGTGGTGGAAGCACTCCAAAGGTAAAAAAGAGAACACTCACCCACCACCATGGTAACAGCTGTAGGGAGAAGATGGGCCCTCCTCTTTGAGGAACTGAACAGAGCTTGGGCAAGGAGCACCTGACCTGTGAGGAGGGCTTGTTCCTTGGCGCTGGAATCCAGACCTCCTCAAGCTGGCGCGTCTTGAGGAGGTGTATGGAGGCTAGTCCCTCACAGGTTAGAAAAGCTCCGCACTGCTTCATCTGCCGCCCTGTAATCAGCTGTTGCCACGGTCGTGCTCAAAGCCACGGGAGCCCTCGGGAGGGAGGGTCCGCATCCACGGCCTGCCAGCCTCTCTCCAGCGGCACCTGCCCCCATAGGCAGCGCCCACGGGGAGCCTGGAGGCAGCGCTGAAAGCTGGCATGCGGAGGCCCCAGCCCCGTGTCACAAAGCCTCGTAGAGAGCGTACTTTGACACTGAGAGCCAAGGACTCGGTAACTAGTACCACCCTTCTGTCCGCTGTGGTTAGATCGTTTGTGGAATGTTATTAATATTATTCCCTGGAGAAGGTAAAGCAACCCACTCCAGTATCCTTGCTTGGAAGAACCCTATGGGCAGAAGAGCCAGGCGGGCTATAGTTCACAGGGTCACTAAGAGTCGGACACAGCTGAGCAGCTGAGCACAATATTATTACTAAAAATCAGGCAGCAATTTCTCCCTGACATCAGAGCTACATGTAAACTGAAGGTGACGAGGGCCAATCTTTACTGCTTTGTGTGACAAACCGGTTTTCAAAACTGAGCCCCAGCTGAGCAACATAGTCATTTGACCTTCCAAGTTACTGTGGACCTCAGCAAAGTCCCAGCCATATTCATGGATGGATGTTTGTAGTTGAATGGCTTTTTTATCCCTTTCTTCTAAATATGCTCATACCAGTCAAGAGACAGAAATAACACCAGTTATTTTAACAGAACTTAATGTAAAGAATCGTAAACTGTGAGGACTTCCAGGTGGTTAAGATGCTGTGTTTCCAGCTGCAGGGGGCGCAGGTTGGATCCCTGGTCCGGAAAGGAAGATCCCAAGCTGCACAATGAGGCGGAAAAATAGAAAGACAGAAACTGCCACTCACTGTGGTGGAAGCACTCCAAAGGTAAAAAAGAGAACACTCACCCACCACCATGGTAACAGCTGTAGGGAGAAGATGGGCCCTCCTCTTTGAGGAACTGAACAGAGCTTGGGCAAGGAGCACCTGACCTGTGAGGAGGGCTTGTTCCTTGGCGCTGGAATCCAGACCTCCTCAAGCTGGCGCGTCTTGAGGAGGTGTATGGAGGCTAGTCCCTCACAGGTTAGAAAAGCTCCGCACTGCTTCATCTGCCGCCCTGTTAATCAGCTGTTGCCACGGTCGTGCTCAAAGCCACGGGAGCCCTCGGGAGGGAGGGCCCGCATCCACGGCCTGCCAGCCTCTCTCCAGCGGCACCTGCCCCCATAGGCAGCGCCCACGGGGAGCCTGGAGGCAGCGCTGAAAGCTGGCATGCGGAGGCCCCAGCCCCGTGTCACAAAGCCTCGTAGAGAGCGTACTTTGACACTGAGAGCCAAGGACTCGGTAACTAGTACCACCCTTCTGTCCGCTGTGGTTAGATCGTTTGTGGAATGTTATTAATATTATTCCCTGGAGAAGGTAAAGCAACCCACTCCAGTATCCTTGCTTGGAAGAACCCTATGGGCAGAAGAGCCAGGTGGGCTATAGTTCACAGGGTCACTAAGAGTCGGACACAGCTGAGCAGCTGAGCACAATATTATTACTAAAAATCAGGCAGCAATTTCTCCCTGACATCAGAGCTACATGTAAACTGAAGGTGACGAGGGCCAATCTTTACTGCTTTGTGTGACAAACCGGTTTTCTCTTTTAGAAGAAGCCTAACAATAGGTCCCCAGAAAAGTCACATATCTTTCCTCTCTTGAATAGGGAAACTATCATGAATGGTCTGCTAATAGTCAATTCTTTATCCTCCTGTATGTTTAATTTATAACCCGTTTTATACTTTCAGGCTTTCAGGAAGGTTTATGTGGTGGCTTTTGCTAGAATATATTGGTAAAATATTTCTAAGCATTGAACCTCTAGTAACTGCCCCATTTTCTACAAATCTATAAGGTGTAGCTCTGAATTACCATGTGGGTTTTTCTCTCGATCCCATGGGGTGTTAAATTCGGCTGCCAATCCTTTCCTCGATGCCATCCTTCTACTGAAATACTTAATCTGTGGTTCAAAAGGAATTCCAGGGCTTCCCCTGGTGGTCCAGTGGATAAGGACACCGCCTTGCAGTGCAAGGGGCGCCGGTTCGAGCCCTGGCCTGGGAAGATCCCACGTGCCGCGGAGCGGCTGGACGGATGTGTCCAATAGCCGAGTCGGAGCTCTGGAGCGCATGCGCCCAGAGCCGGCGCTCTGCAGCGACAGACGCCACCGCGATGGGAGGCCCACAGGAGCCAAAGAAAAAAGACGGATGAAACAGAGAAACAAAAGACCAATAGAAGTGGCCCGCCCGCTCCCCTCCCTCCCCAACCCGACCCCCACCCAAAAAAAAAAAAAAGGAATTCCATTCAAGGTAGATTATTACCCTGGTTGTGTTTAGTTACTTTCATAGCATAAAGATCAATTTAACTATCAAGGAAATTATATCAGTATTGTTATTCACAGACAGGCAGTTAGGGGCTTCCTGGGTGGCACTAGTGGTACCAAAAAAAAAAAAAAAGAACCGTCTGCCTTGGCAAGAGAAAGAGACACAGGTTTGATCCCTGGATCAGAAAGATTTCCCTGGAGGAGGGCATGGCAACCCACTCCAGTATTCTTGCCAGAATAATCCCATGGACGGAGTTCATAGGGTCACAGAGAATCAGACACAACTGAGGTGACTTAGCACACACACAAGCATGTAGCTTGAATTGTTTTTGAATATCAGTAGACATCTAAGACTATATTGAAGTTTTAATAATTAATCAGAAATATGCAATGTTAATGAAGTCCATATACTTATAACACAGAAGAATACATATATCATATTATTTAAATAAAACCACAGAGTTGGTGACAAAACCACATATTGGCTATGTTTAATTTTTTTTTAGAAACCCGTTTTATACTTTCAGGCTTTCAGGAAGGTTTATGTGGTGGCTTTTGCTAGAATATATTGGTAAAATATTTCTAAGCATTGAACCTCTAGTAACTGCCCCATTTTCTACAAATCTATAAGGTGTAGCTCTGAATTACCATGTGGGTTTTTCTCTCGATCCCATGGGGTGTTAAATTCGGCTGCCAATCCTTTCCTCGATGCCATCCTTCTACTGAAATACTTAATCTGTGGTTCAAAAGGAATTCCAGGGCTTCCCCTGGTGGTCCAGTGGATAAGGACACCGCCTTGCAGTGCAAGGGGCGCCGGTTCGAGCCCTGGCCTGGGAAGATCCCACGTGCCGCGGAGCGGCTGGACGGAGGTGTCCAATAGCCGAGTCGGAGCTCTGGAGCGCATGCACCCAGAGCCGGCGCTCTGCAGCGACAGACGCCACCGCGATGGGAGGCCCACAGGAGCCAAAGAAAAAAGACGGATGAAACAGAGAAACAAAAGACCAATAGAAGTGGCCCGCCCGCTCCCCTCCCTCCCCAACCCGACCCCCACCCAAAAAAAAAAAAAAGGAATTCCATTCAAGGTAGATTATTACCCTGGTTGTGTTTAGTTACTTTCATAGCATAAAGATCAATTTAACTATCAAGGAAATTATATCAGTATTGTTATTCACAGACAGGCAGTTAGGGGCTTCCTGGGTGGCACTAGTGGTACCAAAAAAAAAAAAAAAGAACCGTCTGCCTTGGCAAGAGAAAGAGACACAGGTTTGATCCCTGGATCAGAAAGATTTCCCTGGAGGAGGGCATGGCAACCCACTCCAGTATTCTTGCCAGAATAATCCCATGGACGGAGTTCATAGGGTCACAGAGAATCAGACACAACTGAGGTGACTTAGCACACACACAAGCATGTAGCTTGAATTGTTTTTGAATATCAGTAGACATCTAAGACTATATTGAAGTTTTAATAATTAATCAGAAATATGCAATGTTAATGAAGTCCATATACTTATAACACAGAAGAATACATATATCATATTATTTAAATAAAACCACAGAGTTGGTTGAAAAAAACCACAATTCATTGTGGTAACACAGTCCCAGTGTTAGTTTTAAGCAGGTTTGCATATTATTGAAAGCAGACTAAAACCAGGGCTTCCCAGCTGGTCCAGTGGTTAAGAATCCACCTGCCAATGCAGGGGACACGACTCAGTCCCTGGTCTGGAAAGATCCCCCGTGCCACAGAACAGTGAAGCCTTTGCACCGCAGCAAGAGAGGCCACCTCACTGAGAAGTCCGTGCGTCACCAGGAAGAGGAGCCCCAATTCGCTGCAGACGCAGAGAACCCGTGAGCTGCAACAGACACCCCAAGCACCCCAAAAATAAAAATAAATCAGTAAATAATGTAAAAAAAATGAAAGCAGAGTAAAACCAAACCAAGGACTGGCCTCAAAGAGCTGTTAGCTGAGCAATCTACTTATTTTAAATGGTTTCAAAGCAGTATTTGTTATTATTGTTCAGTCACTAAGTGGTGTCTGACTTTTTGCAGCCCCATGGACTGTGGCCTGCCAGGCTCCTCCGTCCTCCACTGTCTCCCAGAGTGTGCTCAAGTGTTAGGACTATCGATAAGGATACTCTTCTTTCATTTCATATATCCACCAACTAAAATAATAATGATTAATCACCTCTGTCGTAATAGAATATGCGAGAATTGTGCACTATAGCAAGAGATACTGTCTTCATGAAGAATATAATTTTACCAACAATAAATAGAGTCTCAGTTGTGAAAATGTTTTTTGAAAACCACATGTCCAGATTTTAATTCCTTTAGGGAATTCCCTGAGAGTCCAGTGGTTAGGATGCCAAACAACCATTGCAGGGTGCACAAGTTTGATCCCTGGTCAAAGAACTAAGATCCCACATGCTGCACAGAAAAAAAAAAAAATATATATATATATATATATATATGTGGAGAGAGAGAAGTATATATATATATATATATATATATATAAAATATATATATAGAGAGAGAAGAGTTTTTAAAAATACGTGAAGTAACAACTTTTATGTATTTATCAATTATCCATTCATTGTCTTTGTAGCGATAGAAAAATAATGTTACTGCCTCTACCCTGAGGGAACTGGAAGTTCAGTAAACTCTAAGATTTTAGCTCTATCTTTCATGTGCATTCATCTTCCTTCTGCAAGCCTTGAATCCTCTGATTGGCTTAGAAAACGCCTGGTTTCAGATTGAGATGTAGTATTAGCAAATATTGCCACAATGTTACTCCTCCCGTCTGTGCATCCTGCCTTGGTGAGCAAGTGACTACAGTATGTTATCTACTTAATTACCATCTTCAAGCTCTGTTTATGACACATACACAGGGTTACAGAGAAGGTGAAAGTACTTTTCCAGACAAGTAAATGCAAACAAGAATTTTTTTTTCAGTGAGATCGAATCATTGATCAGACTCATTGGATCATATTCCCTAAATAACCTAAAGTTTTCTCCTCTGTTTAACCATTTATATTAGTTTTTGGTTGTGGTTACAGTAGGAATTTTTTAGTGCTTGTTATTGCGGACTGCAGTAACTGAATTAAGTTGTAGTTTGAAGACATAGGCATAAGCGAAGATTGTGCCAACAGATGAGAGCTTTCTTTGCAATACGTCAGAGACTGTACCTTCTTTACAATCAGAAATTCCTGGCAATGTTTAGATGACTGATGAATGCGCAGATTGCTTCATCAAAGCAGTGCAGTGAGCAAACACGACTATATTTGGTTCAGCCGCTGGGATTTCAGATTTCAGGAAGATTGTGGAATAATTATTAACATCACAGACTCTCCATTTTAAAAATGTTTATTTTTAATAATAATAATCATGACTTAAACTGAATATTATGTGTGTCTGCAATTAATCTCTCATTGAATCTCCACAGTTACATGAGGAGGTTGTTTACACATGAGAAGAATGAGTTAAAGCACTTAAACACATCTGTCTAGGATTGGCTTCCTAAATGGCTCAGTGGTGAAGAATCCACCTGCCAGTGTAGGAGATGGAGGAGACATGGGTTCGATCCTGGGTCGGGCGGATCCCATAGAGGAGGAAATGGCAACCACTTCAGTACTCTTGCCTGGAGACTGCCATGGACAGAGGAGCCGGGCACATTCCAGTCCACGGGTCGCAAAGAGTCATACACGACTGATCACGCGTGCTGGGATGCATGCGGCTACAAGTGACAGTTCCCTCTTCCCATCAAAGTGCCTAAAGAGCTGGTATTCCTTAGAAAGGTTTTCTTCTCCCAGACTTTCAAGGAATCATTACACAAGTCACAACTGTGTGACTTCCCAGGAGCAAGAGTGCCTCTTGGTGCAAAGTCTCTTGGCGAGCCTACAAGACCGAACGCAGTCATGGTTTCTTCTTTGGGCCAGGAATTCCATTTGTCCCTGGAACCTCATCTGCAAGTATGTTATCTACTTATACCATCTTCAAGCTCTGTTTATGACACATACACAGGGTTACAGAGAAGGTGAAAGTACTTTTCCAGACAAGTAAATGCAAACAAGAATTTTTTTTTCAGTGAGATCGAATCATTGATCAGACTCATTGGATCATATTCCTAAATAACCTAAAGTTTTCTCCTCTGTTTAACCATTTATATTAGTTTTTGGTTGTGGTTACAGTAGGAATTTTTTAGTGCTTGTTATTGCGGACTGCAGTAACTGAATTAAGTTGTAGTTTGAAGACATAGGCATAAGCGAAGATTGTGCCAACAGATGAGAGCTTTCTTTGCAATACGTCAGAGACTGTACCTTCTTTACAATCAGAAATTCCTGGCAATGTTTAGATGACTGATGAATGCGCAGATTGCTTCATCAAAGCAGTGCAGTGAGCAAACACGACTATATTTGGTTCAGCCGCTGGGATTTCAGATTTCAGGAAGATTGTGGAATAATTATTAACATCACAGACTCTCCATTTTAAAAATGTTTATTTTTAATAATAATAATCATGACTTAAACTGAATATTATGTGTGTCTGCAATTAATCTCTCATTGAATCTCCACAGTTACATGAGGAGGTTGTTTACACATGAGAAGAATGAGTTAAAGCACTTAAACACATCTGTCTAGGATTGGCTTCCTAAATGGCTCAGTGGTGAAGAATCCACCTGCCAGTGTAGGAGATGGAGGAGACATGGGTTCGATCCCTGGGTCGGGCGGATCCCATAGAGGAGGAAATGGCAACCACTTCAGTACTCTTGCCTGGAGACTGCCATGGACAGAGGAGCCGGGCACATTCCAGTCCACGGGGTCGCAAAGAGTCATACACGACTGATCACGCGTGCTGGGATGCATGCGGCTACGGAGTGACAGTTCCCTCTTCCCATCAAAGTGCCTAAAGAGCTGGTATTCCTTAGAAAGGTTTTCTTCTCCCAGACTTTCAAGGAATCATTACACAAGTCACAACTGTGTGACTTCCCAGGAGCAAGAGTGCCTCTTGGTGCAAAGTCTCTTGGCGAGAGCCTACAAGACCGAACGCAGTCATGGTTTCTTCTTTGGGCCAGGAATTCCATTTGTCCCTGGAACCAGCCGCCATCCTGACAGTGTGCAATCAGCCTCACGCCCGAGGTCTTTCCACAGAGCTTCCCTCTGGGCTCTCCGATTCTGAAAGTGACTCTCCTGGGTTCAATTCCCTCTTCAGCCGTCACCCTCATCTCTGCTAGAGTTTCGGCTGACATTGTCAAATGTGTTTCTCCTCCGCTCATGAGAGAAACTCCACCTAGTACTTGAAGCAGAGTAGAGTGTGTTGAATGGGTACGTAAATGAATCAGTAGATGAGTGGAAGTGTGTTACAATAACTAGGGAGAAGCTGTCATTGTGGACTTTACTCCGTTTGGCTCTGCAGCCAAGGCTAGAGAAGCGACATGTCGACTGCACTGAAACCTCTTTCGGTTCTTTACTCTCCCTCCCTCCCACCAATGCTGGTGCTCTAAGAGAAAACTTAGAGCTCTCAACCCTCTCTCTCTGTCTTTTACCCACCCTCCCACAAACGCACACCTTTCTAATTAAGGAGTTAAGCACAAAAATCAGTAGTCACTGGGATTTCCCTGGTGGTCCAGTGGTTAAGAACCTGCCTCGCAGTGCAGGGGATGCAGGTTTGATCCCTGGTCTGGGAACCCAGATCCCACATGTCGTCTGAAAACTACTAAGCCAGTGCGCCGCCATTACAGAGCCCACAGCCTGCAAGCAGAGAGAAACCCACGCGTCACAAGGAAAGATCCCGCGGGCGGCAATAGAGATCCCGCGTGCAGTAACTGGGACATGACACGGCTAAATATTAATACTTTTTAAAAATGGTACATCACTTCTAGTCCGTGGTGGGTGGAAAGGCCCTGAACAACTGGCTGGGGTGGCAAAGGCAAAGTGAGATTGGTGTAAACTGATCACGCGTGCTGGGATGCATGCGGCTACGAAGTGACAGTTCCTCTTCCCATCACAGTGCCTAAAGAGCTGGTATTCCTTAGAAAGGTTTTCTTCTCCCAGACTTTCAAGGAATCATTACACAAGTCACAACTGTGTGACTTCCCAGGAGCAAGAGTGCCTCTTGGTGCAAAGTCTCTTGGCGAGAGCCTACAAGACCGAACGCAGTCATGGTTTCTTCTTTGGGCCAGGAATTCCATTTGTCCCTGGAACCAGCTGCCATCCTGACAGTGTGCAATCAGCCTCACGCCCGAGGTCTTTCCACAGAGCTTCCCTCTGGGCTCTCCGATTCTGAAAGTGACTCTCCTGGGTTCAATTCCCTCTTCAGCCGTCACCCTCATCTCTGCTAGAGTTTCGGCTGACATTGTCAAATGTGTTTCTCCTCCGCTCATGAGAGAAACTCCACCTAGTACTTGAAGCAGAGTAGAGTGTGTTGAATGGGTACGTAAATGAATCAGTAGATGAGTGGAAGTGTGTTACAATAACTAGGGAGAAGCTGTCATTGTGGACTTTACTCCGTTTGGCTCTGCAGCCAAGGCTAGAGAAGCGACATGTCGACTGCACTGAAACCTCTTTCGGTTCTTTACTCTCCCTCCTGCTCTAAGAGAAAACTTAGAGCTCTCAACCCTCTCTCTCTGTCTTTTACCCACCCTCCCACAAACGCACACCTTTCTAATTAAGGAGTTAAGCACAAAAATCAGTACGTCACTGGGATTTCCCTGGTGGTCCAGTGGTTAAGAACCTGCCTCGCAGTGCAGGGGATGCAGGTTTGATCCCTGGTCTGGGAACCCAGATCCCACATGTCGTCTGAAAACTACTAAGCCAGTGCGCCGCCATTACAGAGCCCACAGCCTGCAAGCAGAGAGAAACCCACGCGTCACAAGGAAAGATCCCGCGGGCGGCAATAGAGATCCCGCGTGCAGTAACTGGGACATGACACGGCTAAATATTAATACTTTTTAAAAATGGTACATCACTTCTAGTCCGTGGTGGGTGGAAAGGCCCTGAACAATTGGCTGGGGGTGGCAAAGGCAAAGTGAGATTGGTGTAAACTGCCGAAGACCCCTGAGAAATTGCAAGAGCCTCACATTCTACAGCTGCAAGTCCTTTGAGGTTATCTAATCTGATACCTTCTCCACTTTACAAGAAAAACCTGAGAGAGAGCAAGAAGGCACTCCTCAAGACGCAGAGTGCCAGAGGGAGAGCTAGAAACCAGGTCCACCAGCGTCTGCCTCACTCTTATGGGGGTCCCATGGGGTGCTCCAGGACGTTGTTCCAGGATATTGTGCGCTCGAGCCCTCTCTCTACAGCGCTCGAAAAAGAAGGTAAGTGTGCTCACTCACGTTCATCGAGAGCGTCCCTTGATCCTAAGGAACGTAAAATGAAGGTGCTCCATTCTCTTCATATTGGCAAGTCCTCTAATTTCATGCCAGCCTTTAGCATGGCAATGGTTACACTTAAAAAAGAATTACTGGGGTGTCGTTGCTTTACAATGCTGTATTGGTTTCTGTTGTACAGCGACGTGAGTCAGCTGTAAGTACACCTCTGTCCCCTCACTCTAGTCTCCCTCTCACCCCGCCCCCCTCCATCCTCACACTTTCAATTGAAGTCACTACTAGGTCTGAGGTCAAAATCAATTGCAAGATGGAAAGGGAAAGCAAAGCCAGTGTCAACAGTGCAAGTGTGAAAGTGTTAGTCGTTCAGTTGTATCCAGCTCTTTGAGACTTCATGGGCTGCAGCCTGCCATGGCTCTTCTGTCCCTGGGATTCTCCAGGCAAGAATACTGGAGTGGGTGGCCATGCCCCCTCCCAGGGGATCTTCCTGACCCAGGGATCAAACCCAGGACGCCTGAACTGCAGGCGATTCTTTACTGTCTGAGCCACCAGGGAAGCCCAAAATACACAGCCAAAGCCTAGGATCAAACCAGGGACTTCCAGCTCTTCAGTCTAATACTCTCCCAACTGAATTATTTCAACATCTGCTAACAGTGTCTTTCCTTAACTCTCAATAATCTAAGGAGAGCCCCATTCATGGTATCTTTCAAGACTAAGAAAGTTGTTATGTCTTCACCAGAAAAAGGATAGAACGCTTATATATCAAAAATAGGTATAGGAGAGCCCCATTTCTGGGGTGGCAAAGGCAAAGTGAGATTGGTGTAAACTCAAGACCCTGAGAAATTGCAAGAGCCTCACATTCTACAGCTGCAAGTCCTTTGAGGTTATCTAATCCGATACCTTCTCCACTTTACAAGAAAAACCTGAGAGAGAGCAAGAAGGCACTCCTCAAGACGCAGAGTGCCAGAGGGAGAGCTAGAAACCAGGTCCACCAGCGTCTGCCTCACTCTTATGGGGGTCCCATGGGGTGCTCCAGGACGTTGTTCCAGGATATTGTGCGCTCAAGCCCTCTCTCTACAGCGCTCGAAAAAGAAGGTAAGTGTGCTCACTCACGTTCATCGAGAGCGTCCCTTGATCCTAAGGAACGTAAAATGAAGGTGCTCCATTCTCTTCATATTGGCAAGTCCTCTAATTTCATGCCAGCCTTTAGCATGGCAATGGTTACACTTAAAAAAGAATTACTGGGGTGTTGTTGCTTTACAATGCTGTATTGGTTTCTGTTGTACAGCGACGTGAGTCAGCTGTAAGTACACCTCTGTCCCCTCACTCTAGTCTCCCTCTCACCCCGCCCCCCTCCATCCTCACACTTTCAATTGAAGTCACTACTAGGTCTGAGGTCAAAATCAATTGCAAGATGGAAAGGGAAAGCAAAGCCAGTGTCAACAGTGCAAGTGTGAAAGTGTTAGTCGTTCAGTTGTATCCAGCTCTTTGAGACTTCATGGGCTGCAGCCTGCCATGGCTCTTCTGTCCCTGGGATTCTCCAGGCAAGAATACTGGAGTGGGTGGCCATGCCCCCTCCCAGGGGATCTTCCTGACCCAGGGATCAAACCCAGGACGCCTGAACTGCAGGCGATTCTTTACTGTCTGAGCCACCAGGGAAGCCCAAAATACACAGCCAAAGCCTAGGATCAAACCAGGGACTTCCAGCTCTTCAGTCTAATACTCTCCCAACTGAATTATTTCAACATCTGCTAACAGTGTCTTTCCTTAACTCTCAATAATCTAAGGAGAGCCCCATTCATGGTATCTTTCAAGACTAAGAAAGTTGTTATGTCTTCACCAGAAAAAGGATAGAACTCTTATATATCAAAAATAGGTATGAGACTTCAGTGAAAATGATTCTATGGTCAACAAAATGTAAACTTCAGAACACTGTTCCTAATCAGAAGTATCTTGAGATCTATTAAATAATGACACTGTTAAATAACATTTGTATTTTTCCATTTATAAAAATGTATGTTCAATGTAATAAATTCTGTAATGTATAGAGTATTAATTACCAATAATCTTCCATCAAGTAAAAGCAACTATTAATATTTGGAGTTTTTCATGTCAGTCATTTTTTTATAAAAATATGTTTATATATATAAATTTATATATAGTGTGTGTTTATATATATAAATTTTGTTTATATAGATAGATAGATTTTGACTTTAAATATAATAAAAATAAAATATGAAGCTTGTAAAAAAAGAAACAAAGATGAGATTTCCAAAAATCCTCTCAGTACCTCCCCAGTTATCACTTACAGATTTAGGAAAGAAACCCAGCCCACACTTCCACCTTAGGTATTTATGTCAACAGTCCTTCTAATCAGGTACGCACCTGTTCACTCATTCAAAAGGAACAGGTTCCTGAGACAAAAGACCTGAACTCAGCGTCGAGCTCTGCCCCCGCCGGGTTGATGGACTCCATCCCTGGACCCCATCTCCATCTGCAGAGTGGAAATGATAGGAACACTTCTTTATTTTTCAGTATTATGGACATCAAACATGGTGATGCTTGAGAAAAGACCTGGTAAATATATTGCTCTCGTATTTACCAATGTATCTTCCAGAGAGGAAATGTGATGTATTTAGAAAATAAATACGTGAATAAATTATGTGATCTGCCTTTAGAAAATAAATCAAAACAATTTTGTAAATAACCTGCTTGCAAAGAATGCTAAGATCCAATTTTCAGAATTGATCACCACAGAAAAGATGAGCAAAATATGAAATATTCATCTGAACTGAAGATCAGCATTAAATCAGTTAACTCACATTTTGTCAAATAGAGGCAATAGTAGTAAATTCCTTAGAAGTTTCCGAATTTCACAAAATCGTACAAAAATAAGTGTATGAAGAATTGTCTTCAGTCTAATACTCTCCCAACTGAATTATTTCAACATCTGCTAACAGTGTCTTTCCTTAACTCTCAATAATCTAAGGAGAGCCCCATTCATGGTATCTTTCAAGACTAAGAAAGTTGTTATGTCTTCACCAGAAAAAGGATAGAACTCTTATATATCAAAAATAGGTATGAGACTTCAGTGAAAATGATTCTATGGTCAACAAAATGTAAACTTCAGAACACTGTTCCTAATCAGAAGTATCTTGAGATCTATTAAATAATGACACTGTTAAATAACATTTGTATTTTTCCATTTATAAAAATGTATGTTCAATGTAATAAATTCTGTAATGTATAGAGTATTAATTACCAATAATCTTCCATCAAGTAAAAGCAACTATTAATATTTGGAGTTTTTCATGTCAGTCATTTTTTTATAAAAATATGTTTATATATATAAATTTATATATAGTGTGTGTTTATATATATAAATTTTGTTTATATAGATAGATAGGTTTTGACTTTAAATATAATAAAAATAAAATATGAAGCTTGTAAAAAAAGAAACAAAGATGAGATTTCCAAAATCCTCTCAGTACCTCCCAGTTATCACTTACAGATTTAGGAAAGAAACCCAGCCCACACTTCCACCTTAGGTATTTATGTCAACAGTCCTTCTAATCAGGTACGCACCTGTTCACTCATTCAAAAGGAACAGGTTCCTGAGACAAAAGACCTGAACTCAGCGTCGAGCTCTGCCCCCGCCGGGTTGATGGACTCCATCCCTGGACCCCATCTCCATCTGCAGAGTGGAAATGATAGGAACACTTCTTTATTTTTCAGTATTATGGACATCAAACATGGTGATGCTTGAGAAAAGACCTGGTAAATATATTGCTCTCGTATTTACCAATGTATCTTCCAGAGAGGAAATGTGATGTATTTAGAAAATAAATACGTGAATAAATTATGTGATCTGCCTTTAGAAAATAAATCAAAACAATTTTGTAAATAACCTGCTTGCAAAGAATGCTAAGATCCAATTTTCAGAATTGATCACCACAGAAAAGATGAGCAAAATATGAAATATTCATCTGAACTGAAGATCAGCATTAAATCAGTTAACTCACATTTTGTCAAATAGAGGCAATAGTAGTAAATTCCTTAGAAGTTTCCGAATTTCACAAAATCGTACAAAAATAAGTGTATGAAGAATTGCAGTGTGGTTAATTTATTGCTTTTCCCACAGTTATTATATTTTTAGATTTGAAGAAAAAAACACAGAAAACAGCCAAGAAAAAAAAATAACATTAAGATTTCTTACACTGCGAGTAACTGTGTCTTGAATAATGCCTCAGCTCCCTTGCCGCTACATCTACCATTTACTCAACGTCACTTTATATCTGAACGTCGAAATGCCTGTATTTCTCAGTGCCAGTCACTAACATTCCGGGACTATTTTCAAGTGAAGTTCTATTAATACACAGTCTATTCCCTGTTCTCCATACGTGGTGATCAAGTGACGAGCAAGTGGGGTTCTTAACTGACACATTGCCTCTCAGCACGGTCCTGAAGTCAATGGCTATCAAGCACTTGAGGAAGTGTAATCACCCTTTTCAGGGGCTTCCCTGGTGGCGCAGTGGTAAAGAATCCTGCCAATGAATGCATCCCTAAGTGGTTTTAGATTTTTGACACGATTCACCTTCCCCATGTTTCAGACGGGAGCCCCGAATGGACCTAGCATCCAGCTGGCAGCTTATCATCCTCACTCTGTGTATGAAATCAGCCTTTTGTCTCTTATATCTGGATTTGATGTCTACTCAGATCCTGATAACAGGGACTAACCAGGGCAGGTAAAGGAATTTGAAGTTACTCTGTGTGTGTGTGTGTGCGTGCTCGCGCGCGCGCGCACGCGCGCTTGGGTGCTCAGTCATATCCAATTCTTTTCAATCCCATGGCCTGTTGCCACCAGGCTCCTCTGTCTATGGCATTTTCCAGGCCAGAATCCTGGCGTGGGTTGCCATTTCCTTCTCCAGGGGATCTCCCCACCCCAACCCAGGAATCAAACCCATGTCTGTCGTGTCTCCTGCATTGGCAGGCAGATTCTTTACCACCAGCGCCACCTGGGGAGCCAAGTTACTCTAGGTGGGGTGAAAAGTCACAGGTTGTCTATTCCAGGGGAGCCTGGATGGGGGAGCCGCTGAGCCCTGCGCTGCCCATCGCCCCATTCAGCTGGTTTCAGTCACTTACCAGGCAGGTCCCCGAGGGCTTGGAGCTCGTGATTCCTGCTGCAGGACAGAGCTGGGCCAAGAGGTCAACCCTCAGTCAAATGCTTGCTTTGAAGCTCACTGGTCAAACCCTTCCCCGTTTAGAAAACAGCCAAGAAAAAAAAATAACATTAAGATTTCTTACACTGCGAGTAACTGTGTCTTGAATAATGCATCAGCTCCCTTGCCGCTACATCTACCATTTACTCAACGTCACTTTATATCTGAACGTCGAAATGCCTGTATTTCTCAGTGCCAGTCACTAACATTCCGGGACTATTTTCAAGTGAAGTTCTATTAATACACAGTCTATTCCCTGTTCTCCATACGTGGTGATCAGGTGACGAGCAAGTGGGGTTCTTAACTGACACATTGCCTCTCAGCACGGTCCTGAAGTCAATGGCTATCAAGCACTTGAGGAAGTGTAATTACCCTTTTCAGGGGCTTCCCTGGTGGCGCAGTGGTAAAGAATCCTGCCAATGAATGCATCCCTAAGTGGTTTTAGATTTTTGACACGATTCACCTTCCCCATGTTTCAGACGGGAGCCCCGAATGGACCTAGCATCCAGCTGGCAGCTTATCATCCTCACTCTGTGTATGAAATCAGCCTTTTGTCTCTTATATCTGGATTTGATGTCTACTCAGATCCTGATAACAGGGACTAACCAGGGCAGGTAAAGGAATTTGAAGTTACTCTGTGTGTGTGTGTGTGTGTGTGTGTGCGTGCTCGCGCGCGCGCGCACGCGCGCTTGGGTGCTCAGTCATATCCAATTCTTTTCAATCCCATG
Organism: Tragulus kanchil; assembly: GCA_022376925.1. Taxonomy (NCBI): domain Eukaryota; kingdom Metazoa; phylum Chordata; class Mammalia; order Artiodactyla; family Tragulidae; genus Tragulus; species Tragulus kanchil. Next base: position 163,494,930 of record JAIOJX010000003.1, read on the forward strand.
GCCTGTTGCCACCAGGCTCCTCTGTCTATGGCATTTTCCAGGCCAGAATCCTGGCGTGGGTTGCCATTTCCTTCTCCAGGGGATCTCCCCACCCCAACCCAGGAATCAAACCCATGTCTGTCGTGTCTCCTGCATTGGCAGGCAGATTCTTTACCACCAGCGCCACCTGGGGAGCCAAGTTTCTCTAGGTGGGGTGAAAAGTCACAGGTTGTCTATTCCAGGGGAGCCTGGATGGGGGAGCCGCTGAGCCCTGCGCTGCCCATCGCCCCATTCAGCTGGTTTCAGTCACTTACCAGGCAGGTCCCCGAGGGCTTGGAGCTCGTGATTCCTGCTGCAGGACAGAGCTGGGCCAAGAGGTCAACCCTCAGTCAAATGCTTGCTTTGAAGCTCACTGGCTGTAAGTAACCTGGACAAAATGACGTCATGTCTTTCAGCCACAGCCCCGTTTACATCAGATGGGGATGGGGTAGGAGTTCAGGCAGAAGAAGGAAGCCAATCACAGAATAGCCAATCACAGAATATCCTAATAAAATGTGGTGGGAAAATGAGTGAAAAGAAAAAGGCGAAACACACCCATAGTATCAAAGAGAGCATGACTTCATGACAAAGGGTAGCAGTTTAGTAAAGAAGCAAATTCTGGAGAAACTCCCACAGAGTTAAAAAGAATGGGGAAAAGTCTTAAGAATATGTGTCAATGAGGGCATAAGATGGGGCTTCCCAGGTGGCACTAGGGGTAAAGAACCTGCCTGTCAAAACAGGAGATGGAAGAGAGGCAAGTTCAGTCCAGGTCAGGAGGATCCCCTGGAAGAGGGCATGGCTACCCACTCCAATATTCTTGCCTGGAGAAGCCCACGGACAGAGGAGCCTAGCAAGCTGCCGTCTATGGGGTCGCTAAGAGTCGGACGTGACTGAAGCGACTTAGCATGCCACAAAGGGTAAATATATTCAGGGCATCTTTTTTTCTTTCCTCTGTGGGTGTGCCTCTGTGTGAGTGACTGTTGAGAGAAACTTAGGAACAGTGCTGAAGAAGGAGTGGTCAGGGCTTCTCAGGTGGCTCAGAGGTAAGGAACCTGCCTGCCAAGCAGGAGACGCCGGTTCTATCACTGAGTCAGGAAGACCCCTGGAGGAGGAAACAGAAACCCACTAGTATTTTCGCCTGGGAAATTCTATGGACAGAAGAGCCTGGAGGGCTACAGTCAAGCCTTGGACGCAACTGAGCGACTAAACAGCAGCAATAAGAAGGAAAGGTCTGGCTCATGCAGCCTGAAGCGTAACCACAGGTGCGTTGAGCTAGACGGAGCAACCGGTTGACTCCTGAGGGTGTCTCCCCACGGGCTCTGGCATAGGTCCTGCAGACTCTGGATAAAAGGAACAAGGTGATAGGACAATTCAGCTAACTCTGATAAGAGAGAGTAACAGTCTGTACGTTCAGCTTGCAAAGCATTCCATTTGGCCATCTTGAATAACTCCAACTTGTTCGGGAGGGGAAAAAAAAAAGAGAATGAGATAAAAATCTCTTTGAAGGGCATATTCAATAAAAGAGTGAAGGTCTTTGGCAAGAACGGTTTCGATTTGAACGTTTATGGCCATTTCCAACCCCCGTACTTTTGTGACAATAAACTAGAGATGTTTCTTTGTTCACTATCACTTCATGTAATTGCTTAAACATCAATCGAGAGCATCGTTACTCAGTGGTGCGGTTGTATAACAAGGAAACACTGACAGCACATCCTGCATTCTTTCCAAAGGTGTGCCGCTGTGCATGAAAGCCAGCCGGGGTGTGGCGGAGCCCACAGTCTGCATGGAGTCAAAGGCTTATGCAAGTCAGAGCGTAAGAGGGCACCTAACTCACAGACCACGGAGAACGTACAAATGTGTGCACTGTTTGTTCTGATGTTCAGACTGGAGCCAGAAACAGACAAAAAATCGTCTCCTTGAAAGTTTTGAAGTAATTCTTTTTAAAAAAGCATCTTTTTTTTCTGTATAATAATGATATATTCCTTTATACATATATTTGCAGGGCCTTACAATGCAAGGTAAAACATTGGTTGAGCTTGAGGTAATTAGGAATAATTGCCTGGATGTGTGTGAAGACCAGGAATTAACAGTGCATACCAATAAACAAAATTGTTGGCTAACTTGGGCACCCAGGAAAACATGGAATTTGCCTCATAATTGCAAGAGGAACTACTCTATTTGCATTCTCTATATCCAGAAATGAAAGCTCCACACATGATTTAACTGTGCTTACAAATAAAATATTTGGTGGTTTATTTCTATCTTAAAATTATTTTTCTCAATATTTAATGACAATGGTGCATAAGACAAAAGTCTACAGCATCATAGTTACTCCCTTCCACCCCAGCACAGAATTAAAAGAAAGAGGAAAAGACTATCACAGGATTTTCTGACAGTGTTTTGGGGAAAAAAAATGTGACATTTTTTGAGTAGCCATGGAATGTTTTTTTAGTGGGTGGAGAGAGTAACAACAGACACTCAGAAACATGGTACTTTATTTTTTATTTAACAGAAGAATACTTTTCAAACATATTGCCGTTTATCTATAAAAAAATGTACAGAAAAGTGATATATATTGAAAAGTGAAATAATTCCCAGAATCATCTAAATCAGACCAAAATATAAGAACTTTTATTTATGTGGAGAACGTATCAAAACCTCAGATACAAGTGGTCAGATGATTAATGCCTTTCTTTGTCCTTACAAATATTCTGCTATAGATGTATATACAAAGATAAGTAGAGATATATAGATATTAAAAAGAACCAACTTATATCAATGGCTTTCCATATATATATTTTAAGTATAAGAGAACATTTCAACAGAATTCTGTACTCAAAGTTGTATTGCATCATGTTCTACAGCATTGCTTAGACTCTCAGGTGGATTGTTGATATAATTGTTAGTACCTATTAAACTTCCAGTCTTCTGTAAAACAACTACTCTGACACTTTTATGCCAAAAAAACATTAAATGAAAAAAAAAAAACCCATGAATTCCAAGCTTGCCATTTCCTTTTAGCAACACCCACATTCCCATAACGTCATACAGGAAAATTTCTGCAGAATTTCTTTCATCTAGCCATGCAGTCTTTGCTTTAACTCCTATTACAGCCAACGTAATGATGAGAGAGGGACTCAGAAATTAGATCAGGACCAGTGGTTCTAAGTCTAGATGAGGTTGGAATTACCCTGGGAGCTGTTTCTGAAAATTCTGATAAAGTCATGAAAAGTACAGAATTGTAAGAACCAGGAATTGGAAGTCTCCGCTCTTTTCCTTCTCCCCACAAACCATTTCCTAGAGATAACCCCGTTAACAGGACGATGTATATTTTTCCAGATATCGTGTATGCCTATATACACATATAGGAGGTACGTGGAAACAGGATGTGGGCAGAATCATTTTTAGATAACTTGAATCCTATTGTACGTATTAAACATTTGTTTCCTCCGTTCGTCTGTGATGAAGACTAGAGGTTTATTCACTGAATGCACCGAAATAGAGGCTTCTGGACTACAGATTTCTCGCAAAGCCAAAAGCATAGCAGACCGGGTCTTGACAGGAAGCAGACGCACGCTTTCCGCTGGACGGAGAGAGAGCTGGCGCGGATGAAGTGAAAGTCCTAATCGTGGAAAGTGGCCTCTGTCTACTTCCTCAGAACACCAGCTGCCACGTCTTCCTTTCTCAGGAAACCAACCAGTCAAAAAAAGAGAATACAATCACGCAGACCAACAAAAAAGCAGCCTTAATGATACATCGGTACAACATCCCAACTGGCCACTCCCAAGACAAAAAGCTCAGCGCAAACACGCGGAGCTTCTGAGTACGTCTCCTTAATAAAATAGGACCAGCCAGGAGGGATCACGACTCATGGGAAGAAATTCGAAATGAAAGATCGAGACTATTTTTAAACAAAGAAAGTTGCAAGGGACAGAGAATGGGAGGCAGTGGGAAAAAAATAGATTCCCAGAGTTATACAAGAGTATGTTTCCTCCTTGAAACAAAGCCTGATGTTCCACAAAGGGAAGCATTCATGAAACAAAAACAGCTCTGGGAAAGTAATACTATGATCACAGAAATAAAACATGCCATAGAAGGGTTGGATGGAGAAGGAAATGGCTACCCACTCCAGTGTTCTTGCCTCGGAAATTCCATGGACAGAGGAGCCTGGTGGGCTACAGTCCATGGGGTCACAAAGAGTGGGACACGACTGAGCGAGGAAACAACAGGAAGAACTGGAAGGTAAAGCAGAGCACACCTTGAAGAGGATTACAAGTCTAAGAGAGAATTTATGAGAAAAGGTATGAAAAAAATAAGGTTACCATCGAGAGACCAAACATATATCTGGTAAGAAATCCAGAAATGGAGAACAGAGGAAATAGACTCAACAAAGGTGTAACAGAAGAAGATCCACAAACTGAAAAGACTCTTTAGAATGAAAGCTCCTTTCCTTCTCCCACAAACCATTTCCTAGAGATAACCCGTTAACAGGACGATGTATATTTTTCCAGATATCGTATGCCTATATACACATATAGGAGGTACGTGGAAACAGGATGTGGGCAGAATCATTTTTAGATAACTTGAATCCTATTGTACGTATTAAATATTTGTTTCCTCCGTTCGTCTGTGATGAAGACTAGAGGTTTATTCACTGAATGCACCGAAATAGAGGCTTCTGGACTACAGATTTCTCGCAAAGCCAAAAGCATAGCAGACCGGGTCTTGACAGGAAGCAGACGCACGCTTTCTGCTGGACGGAGAGAGAGCTGGCGCGGATGAAGTGAAAGTCCTAATCGTGGAAAGTGGCCTCTGTCTATTTCCTCAGAACACCAGCTGCCACGTCTTCCTTTCTCAGGAAACCAACCAGTCAAAAAAAGAGAATACAATCACGCAGACCAACAAAAAAGCAGCCTTAATGATACATCGGTACAACATCCCAACTGGCCACTCCCAAGACAAAAAGCTCAGCGCAAACACGCGGAGCTTCTGAGTACGTCTCCTTAATAAAATAGGACCAGCCAGGAGGGATCACGACTCATGGGAAGAAATTCGGAAATGAAAGATCGAGACTATTTTTAAACAAAGAAAGTTGCAAGGGACAGAGAATGGGAGGCAGTGGGAAAAAAATAGATTCCCAGAGTTATACAAGAGTATGTTTCCTCCTTGAAACAAAGCCTGATGTTCCACAAAGGGAAGCATTCATGAAACAAAAACAGCTCTGGGAAAGTAATACTATGATCACAGAAATAAAACATGCCATAGAAGGGTTGGATGGAGAAGGAAATGGCTACCCACTCCAGTGTTCTTGCCTCGGAAATTCCATGGACAGAGGAGCCTGGTGGGCTACAGTCCATGGGGTCACAAAGAGTGGGACACGACTGAGCGAGGAAACAACAGGAAGAACTGGAAGGTAAAGCAGAGCACACCTTGAAGAGGATTACAAGTCTAAGAGAGAATTTATGAGAAAAGGTATGAAAAAAATAAGGTTACCATCGAGAGACCAAACATATATCTGGTAAGAAATCCAGAAATGGAGAACAGAGGAAATAGACTCAACAAAGGTGTAACAGAAGAAGATCCACAAACTGAAAAGACTCTTTAGAATGAAAGCCTCTGTCAAGAGCACAGAAGAGCCAACGGGAAAAGACCCAAGTCGCGGAATGTGTCTGCGGGGCTTCCCAGACAGTCCAGGGGCTGAAACCTGCCTTCCAGTGCAGGAGGTGCGGGCGTGAGCCTGGTTGTGGAGGTAAGATCCCACGTGCCTGTGGTCCAAAATCCACAACGTAAAACAGAAGCAATATTCTAACAAATTCAGTTAAGACTTTAAAGATGGCCCACATCTCAAGCCTTTATCAAGTGTGGTAGAAAAACTTGTGTGTGTGTGTGTGTGTGTGTATGTGTATATATATATATATATATATAGTATATAAAATGTAATATATATATATTTTAGAAACATGAATTTTTGCTTAGCTAATAAATTTATGACATTTTGGTTCCACTTGTGTGACAATATTTTCCAATTTTCCTTGTTAAGGCTTCTTAGAGACAGTCATCATTTAAAAGCAAACATTTAACTTCCAAATATGTGGAGGTTTTAAAGTATCTTTGATAATAATTTCTCATTTTGATATTAATTTTTTCATTTAAATTCTTCCTATTCTGCAATCACTGTCTGTGTTTTTTCAGTCTTTTAACTGTATTGACGCTTTCATTGGCTAAGGCAAAGATCTCTCTTCGTAAAGGGCACATGGCACTTGAAAATATGTGGGTTATTTTAAAAATCTTTGGATACTGATTTAATTCCACAGTGATAAGAGGACAGGCTCTATATGATTTCAATACTTTCAGATCGTGAATTTTTTGCACCTTGTTTTATGTTTCTGGCTATGTTCCAATGTCTCCTGGTTTATAGTCTATGGGAACTTGAATAATTTCTATCCTGCTGTTGTGTGAATTGTATAAATCTTACTTATGTTGAATTCGTTTTTAAAAAGAAACAACGTGGTCCACATCAAAAAATCTAAAGTAAAATAAAAATTATTCATATATCTTTGTGAAATTTCAAAACAATGGGGATAACATGTCATCACCATAATAATAAGATCATAATTGTTCCTAGAAGGGAAAAAAAAGTAGATGTAGAAGCAAGGGAATCCAAATAGTTTGAAGACCATGGAGTCATATAGTCACAGTCGGAGGAAAAACTCCAACCTAGAATTATAAATCTCTCCCAAACTCAATTAGGGACTTCCCTGGTGTCTATGCCGGTAAAGAATCTGCCTTCAACACGGGAAACCTGGGTTCAATCCCTGGGTCAGGAAGATCCCCTGACAAAGGAATACTCTACCCACTCCAGTATTCTTGCCTGGAGAAGCCCATGGACAGAGGAGCCTGGCTGACTACAGTCCATGGGGTTGCAACGAATTGGACACGACTGAGCGACTGACACACAACAACACTAAGTCAACTGAGAATGAAAGCACGATGGTTAATTTTATGTCCCCATTCCATGGGTTAAACAATCTCCAGGTAGCTGGTGAAACATTATACCCGGGTGAGAGTCTCTGAGGCTGTTTCTGGGAACAGGTGCAAGGGTGTTACCGGGAAGAGATTAGCACTTGAATCAGTCCGTTAAGAAGATTGCCAGGCCCTTGCAGCTGGGTGTCCCCCAATAGCTGGAGGGCAGACTAGAACAGAAAAGAAGAGAGAGGGTGAATCTGCCTTTTGCTCCAGCTGAGAGGTCCATTTCCTTCTGCCTTCAGACATCTGCGTTCCTGCTTGTAGACCTTTAGACCTGGACTTCAAATTGCATCAGCAGCCTTCTTGATTCTCCAGCTTCAAGCTGGAGTCCCTGGGACTTCCTGAACTCTGTAATCACATCAGCAAATACAGCTCTCTCTTGGTGTTATTGGTTCTGCTTCTATGGAGAAACGTGACTACCAAAAAAAAAAAAAAAAAAAAGAATAGATCTTTGCAGGCTCATAGTCACCTCCTGCATATAATCTGTAATATGGAACAAACCTCCTGATGAGTACTCACAAGGTACATAATTGATTTCCAGAGAAATGCTCTTAGCTTCTATTTTTCCTATGGCTCGTAACCTGCTACATCCTAGGGGCTCAGGATCTCGCAACCATGACTTACTATTAGATCACTTATGTACCTTTTAAAGTACGTGTGCTCAGGTGCTCTGTCATGTCTGACTCTGGGGAACCTGTGATCTGTAGCTCGCCAGGATCCTCTGTCCACGGGATTCTTCAGGCAAAAATACTGGAGTGGGTAACCATTTTCTTCTCAGGAGATCTTCCTGACCCAGGGATCAAACCTGCATCTCCTGTTTCGCAGGCATGCCACAGTAGTAGTTTTTTTTAAAGTATATGAGCCCCAGAATCCGATAGACCTATATTTGCAGCCTGGCTGTGCCTTTTACAAACTGTGTGACCTTGGTAATTCGCCTAAACCTCTTCTTAAATGTGGGCATTAATACCATTATGTAGAAGTTTTGTAAGGATTCAATAGGATAATATATAGAGAGAATTACAGTGCCTGAGTAAACACTTAAAAGAAATAAGCTTGTGTTTTAAAAAGTGTTGTTGTTATTACGTTATTTAACCTTTCTATACCTCTTACTGTAATCTATAAATAAGAATAATAATAGATTCTACCTTGCAGGGCTTTCCAAAGAAAATAAAATACTCACAGCACTATACCTAGCACAGAGTGAATAATGAGAAAAGTTTGCTATTATTTAGTAGTTTACAAAATAATTTAGAATTCATATTATAATTTATTAAGTTGAATGTTGAACACATATCTAGAAAAGAAAAAAAGGTTTGTTATTATGATTACTCATAAGTTTATGCAAAACAGTAATTGTAACACCTGTCTTGCCTACCCTCCTGTGTTTTGTAATATTTAAATTACTTCATGTGAGTGAAAAGCACTGCTATTGAAAAAAATATATATGTATGCTAAAATATATACATATATATATGCAGCATATATATATGCTGCATGCTAAGACACTTCTCTTGCGTCCAAGTCTTTGCAATCCCGTGGGCTGTAGCCAGCCAGACTCCCTTGTCCATGGGATTTTCCAGACAAGAATAGCGGAGTGGGTTGCCATGCCCTCCTGGAGGGATGGAACCCGGGTCTCTTGTATCTCCTGCATTGGCAAGCAGATTCTTTACCACTAGTGCCATCTTGGAAACTCAAGCAACATAAATATAGTATAGTAAAATACAGTACAAAAGTAAGGCGCATGAGTATGAACATGTGTACATATATGTGTGTGCATACATACATAATGTATTCATAACACAGCTGTGGAAATCCCTCCCTGAAGCTGAGGGAATACTGGCCCCTCCCAAAGAGAGTCACCACCCGCCAAGAGGCATGTCATCGTTCTCCAGAGGTGTGACCCTGTGGCCTTAGGTGGTAAAGAGCTTTTGCAGATGTGGGTAAATCAAGGATTCGGAGACTGAGCTCATCCTGGATCCCTGAGTGAACCCCAGGTAGTCGCTAGGCTCTTATAGAAGAGACCGGAAGATCAGAGTGAGCGCTAGGAGGGGTGAGGACCGGCAAGAGGTGGAGATGTGGGCACAGGGTCTTGAGCCAAGGCACATGAGGGCCTCTGCTGCTGAGAGAGGACGAAGACACGTTCTCCCTGGAAGCCCCAGAAGGAAGGAGCCCCACTGATCCTTAGATTTTAGCCCCAAGAGTCATTTTGGGCTTGTGACATGCAGGAGTGTAAGGCAGTCTTGTGTTAAGCCACTAAGCTTGTCTGATTTGTTACAGCAGTAATTGGAAACTAATGTATTTCCCTTGAAGTCAAGGAAAATGAAACTAAGATGGGTGGTCTGATGATTATTTTTAGACACAATATGTTCAGTGCTTATCTGAGGTCAGGACATGAACTGACTTAAAAGATAGCTTTTAACTCTTCCAAGAAAAGAAGAACACTGCACAACAAGTAAACTAATGTTTAAAACTTAGCTATGCAAAACTTTGTGCATTTGTTACCTGATAGATTTGAAATTTTAGAGCAAATATTACAAGGTTTTTACACAATGAAAAGCTGGAAAGATAGAACATGATTATCTCAACAGCAAGACCAAAAGTGAAAGTCAACCTTGTTTCCTGGTACTACTGATAGAGTCCTTCAAGATTATATATAGATAAAGCTATTTGTATTTTATAGATAAAGAAATCTGAGAAGACTTAAGTCATTTAGTAAACCAATTATCTTCAAAATTATCAAAAATATATTTTAAAAGGTATTCATCGTTATAAAGGAAACCCTTGTTGACAACTATCTGGTTATTTTGACTTTGTACATAGTTGTACATACATATGTATTCAGAATTGCCAGATTTAATAAATAAAAATACAGAGCACTCAGTTAAATTTCAATTTCATATAAAAATGAATATTTTTATAAATGTGTCCCGAAAATATTGTATATGTACTTATCTACAGAATTATTTGCCATTTTGCTGAAATTTAGAAATTTAGAAAAAATAGAATTTTTTTCTACTTAAATTCTTCTATATTTTATTTGGCAATCTTGATTGTATTATTAAAGCCAGTTTAACATATAAGCAATTCCTACTTTTTTACTTTAGTTCATTCACGAAAATCACATCAGAAACTGTCAAATAAAGATCATCTTAATCTCACTAAACATAAGCTTTCACTTAACCAGAGATGACCATGTGTATTCTCAGATCCCACTATACATTGGTCAATCAAAATGCAAATGGAGGCTATTTTCCTGATGAACATACTTCAGACATGAATAAAACATGAATAACTGATTAATGGTGAAAAATGATTCGTGGGTTTTAATGGCATGGTTAAATGAGTTCATCCATGAAACTGGGAGCAGGAAGAAGAATAAATGGTTGCATAATTATAAGATGCTATATGGACAATACAACAGTGAGACATCTCCTTAGGAGAATCAAGTCCACAGGGCTGTTTCTAGGAAGTACTGGAGCACACATAATCATATTATGTCCTTCCTTCTCTTCCAAACTATCAATTTTGTCCAGCTGACATCTAGTTAAACAGATTTCAAAGTCCCTCTTGAGGAAAAAGAGAAGCCACAAAAAATCAGAAGGAATAGTTTCCTTGTTTGCTTTAGAAATTTGGTGGGGAGCGTGCAAAGTAAGTATATGTACTGATCAGTTTAGCCATAATCAACAAGAAGAAGTGGAAAGAAATGGAATCAACTTCTCTCTTTCCTCCTGAAGTTCTTCAGCGAGAAAAGTAAGAGTTTCCTGGTACTACTGATAGAGTCCTTCAAGATTATATATAGATAAAGCTATTTGTATTTTATAGATAAAGAAATCTGAGAAGACTTAAGTCATTTAGTAAACCAATTATCTTCAAAATTATCAAAAATATATTTTAAAAGGTATTCATCGTTATAAAGGAAACCCTTGTTGACAACTATCTGGTTATTTTGACTTTGTACATAGTTGTACATACATATGTATTCAGAATTGCCAGATTTAATAAATAAAAATACAGAGCACTCAGTTAAATTTCAATTTCATATAAAAATGAATATTTTTATAAATGTGTCCCGAAAATATTGTATATGTACTTATCTACAGAATTATTTGCCATTTTGCTGAAATTTAGAAATTTAGAAAAAATAGAATTTTTTTCTACTTAAATTCTTCTATATTTTATTTGGCAATCTTGATTGTATTATTAAAGCCAGTTTAACATATAAGCAATTCCTACTTTTTTACTTTAGTTCATTCACGAAAATCACATCAGAAACTGTCAAATAAAGATCATCTTAATCTCACTAAACATAAGCTTTCACTTAACCAGAGATGACCATGTGTATTCTCAGATCCCACTATACATTGGTCAATCAAAATGCAAATGGAGGCTATTTTCCTGATGAACATACTTCAGACATGAATAAAACATGAATAACTGATTAATGGTGAAAAATGATTCGTGGGTTTTAATGGCATGGTTAAATGAGTTCATCCATGAAACTGGGAGCAGGAAGAAGAATAAATGGTTGCATAATTATAAGATGCTATATGGACAATACAACAGTGAGACATCTCCTTAGGAGAATCAAGTCCACAGGGCTGTTTCTAGGAAGTACTGGAGCACACATAATCATATTATGTCCTTCCTTCTCTTCCAAACTATCAATTTTGTCCAGCTGACATCTAGTTAAACAGATTTCAAAGTCCCTCTTGAGGAAAAAGAGAAGCCACAAAAAATCAGAAGGAATAGTTTCCTTGTTTGCTTTAGAAATTTGGTGGGGAGCGTGCAAAGTAAGTATATGTACTGATCAGTTTAGCCATAATCAACAAGAAGAAGTGGAAAGAAATGGAATCAACTTCTCTCTTTCCTCCTGAAGTTCTTCAGCAGTGAGCCCCTCAAAGACAGAGGACAGAGGGGATCTATGGTCTAGGGTCGGCTTCCACCATGAAGGCAAACTGCAAACTGTGGGGAATTCCCTGGTGGTCCAGTGGTTAGGACTCTGCTATTTTCACTGTCTTGGGTTTGATCCCTGATCGGGAACTAAGATCCCACAGGCTGTGAGGAGTGGCAAAATAAAAAGAAAGAAAAAAATTCAAAAAAAAAAAAAAGAAAAGAAAGAAAGAAAACTATAGCCAGCTATCAGTTGAAACTGAGATGTCAGAGTTCTGTGAGTCATAGATTTCCAGGAGCAAGAGATAGGTAATCTGTTACTAAAAAATAATAGACATATATTGACTTTTTACAATGGTGCAAGGGACCTTCTTTGATGATCCAATGGTTAAGACTTCACCTTCCAGTGCACGGGATATGGGTTCAATCCCTGGCCAGGGAGCTAAGATCCCACATGCAAGCTCAGTTGCTTCAGTCATGTCTAACTCTGTCGACTGTAGCCGACCAGGTTCCTCTGTCCGTGGGATTTTCCAGGCAAGAATACTGAGGTGGGTTGCCATTTCCTAATCCAAAGATTCTACATGTCATGTGGCCAACAAACCAAAACATAAAACAGCAACAACATTATAACAAATTCAATACAGGCGTCTACCAGTGTGCGAAATGTCTAGTCCTCTGGGCTTCCTGGTTGTCTCCTAATCCTCTTTCCTCACTGGAACACTTGGCCTCAAGCACCATAGTGCAGACAGCCCTTGTCTGGAGCCTACCATGTTGAACCCAGACTCCCTTCCCCCAACCCCATCCCATTTACCACCTACAGGATTGAGAACCTAGAGCTGGTTCCCATTTTTCCAGTATTCTTCTCCACGTCTTTTTTCACTATTCTTCTCCATAAGAATTAATTTTGCTCTGGCCTGTGACTCTACAAGACAGAGGTCAAGTCAGGAAAAGAGAAGCCACAAAAATAGTTTCCTTGTTTGCTTTAGAAATTTGGTGGGGAGCGTGCAAAGTAAGTATATGTACTGATCAGTTTAGCCATAATCAACAAGAAGAAGTGGAAAGAAATGGAATCAACTTCTCTCTTTCCTCCTGAAGTTCTTCAGCAGTGAGCCCCTCAAAGACAGAGGACAGAGGGGATCTATGGTCTAGGGTCGGCTTCCACCATGAAGGCAAACTGCAAACTGTGGGGAATTCCCTGGTGGTCCAGTGGTTAGGACTCTGCTATTTTCACTGTCTTGGGTTTGATCCCTGATCGGGAACTAAGATCCCACAGGCTGTGAGGAGTGGCAAAATAAAAAGAAAGAAAAAAATTCAAAAAAAAAAAAAGAAAAGAAAGAAAGAAAGAAAACTATAGCCAGCTATCAGTTGAAACTGAGATGTCAGAGTTCTGTGAGTCATAGATTTCCAGGAGCAAGAGATAGGTAATCTGTTACTAAAAAATAATAGACATATATTGACTTTTTACAATGGTGCAAGGGACCTTCTTTGATGATCCAATGGTTAAGACTTCACCTTCCAGTGCACGGGATATGGGTTCAATCCCTGGCCAGGGAGCTAAGATCCCACATGCAAGCTCAGTTGCTTCAGTCATGTCTAACTCTGTCGACTGTAGCCGACCAGGTTCCTCTGTCCGTGGGATTTTCCAGGCAAGAATACTGAGGTGGGTTGCCATTTCCTAATCCAAAGATTCTACATGTCATGTGGCCAACAAACCAAAACATAAAACAGCAACAACATTATAACAAATTCAATACAGGCGTCTACCAGTGTGCGAAATGTCTAGTCCTCTGGGCTTCCTGGTTGTCTCCTAATCCTCTTTCCTCACTGGAACACTTGGCCTCAAGCACCATAGTGCAGACAGCCCTTGTCTGGAGCCTACCATGTTGAACCCAGACTCCCTTCCCCCAACCCCATCCCATTTACCACCTACAGGATTGAGAACCTAGAGCTGGTTCCCATTTTTCCAGTATTCTTCTCCACGTCTTTTTTCACTATTCTTCTCCATAAGAATTAATTTTGCTCTGGCCTGTGACTCTACAAGACAGAGGTCAAGTCTATATAATTTGAAAATTTGGTTTTGAGTAGAAAATTGGAAGGTAACAATTTGTCTTGTAATTTTGATATGGTGGTGGTGGTGGTTTAGTCACTAAGTCCTGTCTGACTCTTGTGACCCCATGGACTGTAGCCCGCCAGGCTCCTCTGTCCATGGGATTCTCCAGGCAAGAATGCTGGAGTGGGTTGCCATTTCCTCCTCCAGGGGATCTTCCCAACCCAGACCCACAGATGGAACCCATATCGCCTGCGTTGCTAATGGATTCTTTTACCACTGAGCCACTAGGGAAGCCCCAATTTTGATATATTCATCAATTTTCAGACTTGGGAACTAAGCTGATATTGAAATAGTCTTAGATTTATGTAAATAAAATTGACTTTCTTCCCATCTGTAGAGAAAATGTAAAATGATGAACAATTCAAAGAGAAACCAAAATCTAAAAAAAGCAAAGGTCTGTCAGTGGGAAGAGCTGTAACAAATCATAGGTAACTGCAATGGGATCACTGTTTATCACACTCGGTTCTAAACTTAAATGAGAGTAAAATTAGGTTTATATAACATAAGCCACATAACTGATATTTTTTCCCTAATGAGTTTGACTTTTTCTGCTAGTTCAAAAAGAATCTGTCTTATTAAAACTTTGAATTGTTCTTACCTAAAATGAACTTAGATGACAATGGTTTTATTTTTTGCCATAATCTCCTCTGAACAGTAGGGACTAGACTGATGCGTTACAGCCAAGACAAGACTTGCAGGCACAAAGATCTCTCAATAATTCTCTTAGGACCAAGATTTTGTGTCAACAGAGTAATAGATTTTGCTTTTGTCTAACTTGGACAAATGGTCCCTGAAAGTCTGTGCTTATTTTTTTTTATACTAACTCTATTGTTTCTCAGAAGACCCTTCTCACTTTATAGAAAGTGTTAGTCTCTCAGTCATGTCTGGCTCTTTGTAATCCATGGACTGTAGCCCGCCAGGCTCCTCTGTCCATGGGATGCTCCAGGCAAGAATACTGGAGTGCGTTGCCATTCCCTCCTCCAAGGGATCTTCCCAAACCCAGGGGTTGAACTCAGGTCTCCTGCGTTGTAGGCAAATTCCTTACTGCCTGAGTCACCAGGGAAGCCTTATTATCCTGGGTTTCACACAAATGAACCATTTCTTTATTTCATTGTCTTTCAGTACAAGTCCCTGAAACCCATGATTTGATGAAAGGGGCTGAGTTTTTAATGCCAGGCACTTCAATATTGACTAGACAGTAATTACTGATTTTTTTCTAGTAAACAAATTTGAATGTGTGTATATATGTCAATGCTCCTCTCTCAATTTGTCCACCCTCTTCTTCCCTGACTGCGTTCACAGGTGCATCCGTGGCTTTAAAATAAGTGTGATCACAGAAGGTAACCTGTGGGTCGATGGTTTGCCACATGGATACCGTTTATCCCGCCAACCTTTCTCTTCCTAGTTGTGTGTGTGTGTTATATTGCTTCAGTTGTGTCCGACTCTTTGCTGCCCTATGGACTGTATAGCTCTCCAGGCTCCTCTGTCCATGGGATTCTCCAGGCAAGGGTACTGGAGTGGGCTGCCATGCCCTCCTCCAGGGCAGTCCATTGATTATCCTGGCCCGAGGCAGTCATTTCAGTCACAGTTGTGAAGTGCTGACTTGGACTGATTCCATCAATCCTTCTACATTTATAAGCTAACACTGATTTGCAGGAAGAGGTTTTGCCTTCTGAGAACACTGAGAATCGTGAGTGTTCTCCCTTTGCATAAGTCAGGAGTATCATCCTTGTTTTCCTGGCCATTCTTCAAATGCTTTAAAGCCATGGTTTTAGATTCCCTGGTCTTCTTGTCCCTCAATTCAATACCCCCATTTCTTTAGCTATTTCCCAGATCACATGCTTTAGAATTCCTTCGCCTTTCTCCTCACTTTCTTTTGAATAAGGTCCAATATGCACACAGAAATTTTAATTCCCAAGTAGGGTCTGATTGAGTGGATTGAAACAATTGCCTTCTTCACTCTAGATATTATAGTGCTAGTAATACAGCCCAAGGTCATGGTGGCTTTGCTGAGATCAAATCATATGGATGATTCATAGTTCTACTAAAATCACCGAGTTGAATTTCCTCCAGCCACATTTGGTCAAGAAAATAAAGAAATAATAAATTAAAGACCAAGGATTATGAAACTTATTGTGTTAAATTCCATTTTTGTAAACTCAATCCAACTGGGTTTCACACAAATGAACCATTTCTTTATTTCATTGTCTTTCAGTACAAGTCCCTGAAACCCATGATTTGATGAAAGGGGCTGAGTTTTTAATGCCAGGCACTTCAATATTGACTAGACAGTAATTACTGATTTTTTTCTAGTAAACAAATTTGAATGTGTGTATATATGTCAATGCTCCTCTCTCAATTTGTCCACCCTCTTCTTCCCTGACTGCGTTCACAGGTGCATCCGTGGCTTTAAAATAAGTGTGATCACAGAAGGTAACCTGTGGGTCGATGGTTTGCCACATGGATACCGTTTATCCCGCCAACCTTTCTCTTCCTAGTTGTGTGTGTGTGTTATATTGCTTCAGTTGTGTCCGACTCTTTGCTGCCCTATGGACTGTATAGCTCTCCAGGCTCCTCTGTCCATGGGATTCTCCAGGCAAGGGTACTGGAGTGGGCTGCCATGCCCTCCTCCAGGGCAGTCCATTGATTATCCTGGCCCGAGGCAGTCATTTCAGTCACAGTTGTGAAGTGCTGACTTGGACTGATTCCATCAATCCTTCTACATTTATAAGCTAACACTGATTTGCAGGAAGAGGTTTTGCCTTCTGAGAACACTGAGAATCGTGAGTGTTCTCCCTTTGCATAAGTCAGGAGTATCATCCTTGTTTTCCTGGCCATTCTTCAAATGCTTTAAAGCCATGGTTTTAGATTCCCTGGTCTTCTTGTCCCTCAATTCAATACCCCCATTTCTTTAGCTATTTCCCAGATCACATGCTTTAGAATTCCTTCGCCTTTCTCCTCACTTTCTTTTGAATAAGGTCCAATATGCACACAGAAATTTTAATTCCCAAGTAGGGTCTGATTGAGTGGATTGAAACAATTGCCTTCTTCACTCTAGATATTATAGTGCTAGTAATACAGCCCAAGGTCATGGTGGCTTTGCTGAGATCAAATCATATGGATGATTCATAGTTCTACTAAAATCACCGAGTTGAATTTCCTCCAGCCACATTTGGTCAAGAAAATAAAGAAATAATAAATTAAAGACCAAGGATTATGAAACTTATTGTGTTAAATTCCATTTTTGTAAACTCAATCCAATTGTGCAGATCATTCTATCCAGTTTTTTTTATATGAGTTATAAATCTAAGGGCCTCTACATTTTTAGCTAAGTCATTAATAAATTTGATCAGCAAAGGGCCAAGGACCAAGTCTGCCCTTGATGATGATCATTTGACATTTCTTGATGATGGTCATTCATCCAGGGCTCTATACACCAGTGTGTCCTTGCCTCCAGCTAGCATTTCTCTGTCTTATGCTCAAAGACATCATGTGAGAGAACTTGTCAAATGCTTTGCTAAAGTCCAGGAACCCTGGGTCCATAGCATGCCCCTAATTCCCCCTTTAGTCACGCTGCCTAAAAAAGAAAGCAGGGTAGTGCAGCATCACTTGATTTTAATGAAATCATGCCATAGCCTTATGATCCTGGCTTTCTTTCCAAAGACTTCACAAGCTGCTGGATATCAGCAATGCATTCATCAGTGCAACAAAAGATGCTTTTAAAACATAAACATGAAACATGCTTAGAGAGGGTTATCTTAAAATTCAGATAAAATAGTAAGTTGTAATACTCGATTATTTAGAATCTTATAAATTTCTATTGGGCTCTGACCACAGAAGAAATTTGCAAAAGCGTGAAAATATAATACATGGCAATAAGTGTGTGATTCATGTCAAAAGAAAGCTTTTCATATATGTTTTTGATGCTCTGTATTAAGTTTAATTGTTTAATATATTTTTAACAAGATCTCATTATTTTCAAGGGTGTGCAATTTTCTAAGAAAAAAAGTGTTAAAGGTGGTCCTAGACTCTAAACCTGCTGTTAAAATGCTGACAGTACAGTTAGTAACAGTGTCTGTGCAGTCTTATTTAATAATAGTTCTCCATGCCTAGCTTTATGTGATGTCCAGTAGGCCTATACATCTATCTAAACAGAAAGAGAAGGAATCTGTTAACAGGGTCCAACCGAAGGGATCATCAGCAATTTCATGGCAGACAATTCTGCAAATCATATGGATGATTCATAGTTCTACTAAAATCACCGAGTTGAATTTCCTCCAGCCACATTTGGTCAAGAAAATAAAGAAATAATAAATTAAAGACCAAGGATTATGAAACTTATTGTGTTAAATTCCATTTTTGTAAACTCAATCCAATTGTGCAGATCATTCTATCCAGCTTTTTTTATATGAGTTATAAATCTAAGGGCCTCTACATTTTTAGCTAAGTCATTAATAAATTTGATCAGCAAAGGGCCAAGGACCAAGTCTGCCCTTGATGATGATCATTTGACATTTCTTGATGATGGTCATTCATCCAGGGCTCTATACACCAGTGTGTCCTTGCCTCCAGCTAGCATTTCTCTGTCTTATGCTCAAAGACATCATGTGAGAGAACTTGTCAAATGCTTTGCTAAAGTCCAGGAACCCTGGGTCCATAGCATGCCCCTAATTCCCCCTTTAGTCACGCTGCCTAAAAAAGAAAGCAGGGTAGTGCAGCATCACTTGATTTTAATGAAATCATGCCATAGCCTTATGATCCTGGCTTTCTTTCCAAAGACTTCACAAGCTGCTGGATATCAGCAATGCATTCATCAGTGCAACAAAAGATGCTTTTAAAACATAAACATGAAACATGCTTAGAGAGGGTTATCTTAAAATTCAGATAAAATAGTAAGTTGTAATACTCGATTATTTAGAATCTTATAAATTTCTATTGGGCTCTGACCACAGAAGAAATTTGCAAAAGCGTGAAAATATAATACATGGCAATAAGTGTGTGATTCATGTCAAAAGAAAGCTTTTCATATATGTTTTTGATGCTCTGTATTAAGTTTAATTGTTTAATATATTTTTAACAAGATCTCATTATTTTCAAGGGTGTGCAATTTTCTAAGAAAAAAAGTGTTAAAGGTGGTCCTAGACTCTAAACCTGCTGTTAAAATGCTGACAGTACAGTTAGTAACAGTGTCTGTGCAGTCTTATTTAATAATAGTTCTCCATGCCTAGCTTTATGTGATGTCCAGTAGGCCTATACATCTATCTAAACAGAAAGAGAAGGAATCTGTTAACAGGGTCCAACCGAAGGGATCATCAGCAATTTCATGGCAGACAATTCTGCAAATAGATTGGCCTGTATTAAAGTTTTATCCCTGCAGTTATATTCTGGGGTAGAAATTCATGTGGGAGAGTCAACATAACATTACTTCATAAAGTTAAAATATGAGTGAGAAAAAGTCCAGTGACTATTTTGGTATTAACTTAGAACACTAAAGATGTGTTTCTGGCAGTAAAATTTCCTGGACTAAACCCGCCATCTTTGTCTTTGAATTCACATAGGAGAATCAGTCGGAAGTGCACCATCCAAAATTTCTCTTATAACTTAGTGCTGCTGAAGCCAACAGAGGGAGGAACATGGTCAAAATTTCAGACCTATAAATATGCTCACACTGATGCACTTGAATGCTTATTCTGTTCGTTTTAATGCATTAAGAGAGTTAAAGAGCTAACATCTACACGTAAGATACTGGGGACTGAAAGTGAATATATAAATAACTTTACTATGAACTAGAATGCAAGGCATTTAATCCAAGAAAAATAATATGGTTAATATTATTACACTATGGGAAAGGATCATTTCACTGTTACAAATGAGAGAATATTGAAATCACCTTATATCAATTTAAAATGAATTTTTTACAAAATCAATTTTACTTGAATGAAGATAATTTAATTACTCTGTCTTCCCATTAAGGCCAAGTAGCACCTTAATTTATTTAACTGGAATTCCAATAGGAATTCTGGTTCTTCACATTACTTGACAATTTTCATTTTTTGTTGAAATATTAATCTTTTCCTTTTCCCAAAATGTCCAATAATTGTTCCAATAAGCAAAAAGTAAAATGCATAAGGCAAATGTTCCTTTCTCTCCACGTTGAAAACAGAAATTATCTACTTCTTTTTCCGTGATTTTTTTTTTAGATCTACGTAATGACTATTTTTGGTATCATTGTTGATTATACTAGTCTATCTTTTAAGGAATTATGGGATATATATCCTATAAATAAAATCAATTTGTTAGTGGTAAGTTATACAAAATATATTTTACTATGGATAGTTTAATATTAATTTCAGCAGCCTATACATCTATCTAAACAGAAAGAGAAGGAATCTGTTAACAGGGTCCAACCGAAGGGATCATCAGCAATTTCATGGCAGACAATTCTGCAAATAGATTGGCCTGTATTAAAGTTTTATCCCTGCAGTTATATTCTGGGGTAGAAATTCATGTGGAGAGTCAACATAACATTACTTCATAAAGTTAAAATATGAGTGAGAAAAAGTCCAGTGACTATTTTGGTATTAACTTAGAACACTAAAGATGTGTTTCTGGCAGTAAAATTTCCTGGACTAAACCCGCCATCTTTGTCTTTGAATTCACATAGGAGAATCAGTCGGAAGTGCACCATCCAAAATTTCTCTTATAACTTAGTGCTGCTGAAGCCAACAGAGGGAGGAACATGGTCAAAATTTCAGACCTATAAATATGCTCACACTGATGCACTTGAATGCTTATTCTGTTCGTTTTAATGCATTAAGAGAGTTAAAGAGCTAACATCTACACGTAAGATACTGGGGACTGAAAGTGAATATATAAATAACTTTACTATGAACTAGAATGCAAGGCATTTAATCCAAGAAAAATAATATGGTTAATATTATTACACTATGGGAAAGGATCATTTCACTGTTACAAATGAGAGAATATTGAAATCACCTTATATCAATTCAAAATGAATTTTTTACAAAATCAATTTTACTTGAATGAAGATAATTTAATTACTCTGTCTTCCCATTAAGGCCAAGTAGCACCTTAATTTATTTAACTGGAATTCCAATAGGAATTCTGGTTCTTCACATTACTTGACAATTTTCATTTTTTGTTGAAATATTAATCTTTTCCTTTTCCCAAAATGTCCAATAATTGTTCCAATAAGCAAAAAGTAAAATGCATAAGGCAAATGTTCCTTTCTCTCCACGTTGAAAACAGAAATTATCTACTTCTTTTTCCGTGATTTTTTTTTTAGATCTACGTAATGACTATTTTTGGTATCATTGTTGATTATACTAGTCTATCTTTTAAGGAATTATGGGATATATATCCTATAAATAAAATCAATTTGTTAGTGGTAAGTTATACAAAATATATTTTACTATGGATAGTTTAATATTAATTTCAGACACCCTTGTTATGAATTTACTTCTCTCTCCTTCCCTCAGCCCATACAAACACACTCTATGTTAATTACAAACTCAGTTCTGGCTCAGAGCTGACCGTGCTTCTCATCGGTTTGTCGTGAGCACCCCAGGACGATAAAATTAGTGGAACAGAACAATGGCCAGGTTCTGTGCCAATCACTTTTCAAATAAACATCTTTTAACTAAAATGAACACTATGCCACTATACGTATTGGATTTCAAAAACAACTTTTACAATGAGAAGAAAGTCTTGGCTTAGTTCCTATAATGGTCTAACCTTACTCAAGTGCATTATCCATTTCAGATTGATGAGTTTCATTGTGGATGGCATTTAATTAATTAAGATAAGGCCTGTTCTTTTTTTTTTTTTTAATATTTATTTATTTGGCTGTGTTGGGTCTTAGTCTGGGGACCTGGAATCTTTAGTCGCGGCATGTGGGATCTAGTTCCCTGACCAGGGATCAAACCCAGGCCCTGTGCTTTGGGAGTCTTAACCACTGGATCACCAGGGCAATCCCAAGGCCTGCTCTTATTAATATGAATGTTCTTACTATCTCTTAAGAGGGAGTTTGCAGAGTTAAAAAAAGAAAAAAAGGTTACATTAAATAATGTTTTTCAGACTGGTGAATAGAAAAGATATTTACAGTATAACTTTTTCCAAATAACGATTGTGCTACACCTAGCTAACCTCACAAGTGGACAAATTAAGACTCAAGTTTGGCTCCCTTACTTTCCTTTATGGAATAAATAAGTGGTCTTATGATTCCTAGGTGTGCTGATCATGTTTATTATATTTATCTATGCCAAAATAAACTTTTTGTTCCTTCTAATATGAGAAGATTTGGGTACAATCCACAATATCGCATAAGTCATGAAAGCAAAGATGTTTATAAAAAACGTCCTGACCTAGTTTGTTTTGAACACTGTGAACTAACTCTCATGTCACATTTTCTGTCAGATATGGATATCAGACAGTGAATTAACTCCGCAACCGAGTCCTAACTTTGAAGAATAAATTTCAAAGTCAGAAAGAAAGCAGGAATGTAGTCACGTCCAGAATTTACTTTTAAATACACTAATTAGGATCCTTTGTTTCTTAGGCACACAAAGGGCATGCGCAACATCATACTGAATTTCAAAGATGTGGACTATGAGAAATGTTTCTGTGACGGCAAAGAACGTCACCATCAGAAATGTGTTTATGTGGATGGATTTTTACTGGTTTAATAAAAGAAGGTCTTTACCTTCCCATGAAAGAATATGGAAGGAAAGGATGCTTTTCACTCGTCCAAAAAGAGAATAAATAACACCCATTTTCTGAGCAGTTTAGACATCCCTGTGGCACTAGTTACTGAATCTGCCAGCCAATGCAGGAGACACAGGAGGTGCGGTTCAGTCCTGGCAGATCCCCTGGAGGAGGAAATGGCCACCCACTCCAGTATTCTTGCCTGGAGAACTCCATGGGCAGAGAGAGGAGCCTGGAGGCTACAGTCCGTGATGCTGAAAGAGTCAGACGCGACTAAATGACTAAAGCACCTCAATGGCATCCCATTAGTGCGTGTGTGCTTGCCTGCTTAGTCCCTCAGCTGTGTCCGACTCTTTGGGACCCCATGGACTGCAGCCTGCCAGGCCCCTCTGTCCATGGAGATTCTCCAGGCAAGAATACTGGGGTGAGTCTCCATGCTCTTCTACTGGGGATCTTCTTGACCCAGGGACTGAACTCAGCTCTCCCACATCGCAGGTGAATTCTTTCCCGTCTGAGCCAGCCAGGAAGCCCTAATACACTAGTACTTCTGACCAATGTAGACATCCATAAGCGAAAGAGAAACAAGATGAGAGAGAAAGAATGCGATTCATTCAGCTAAGGGAAATGCACACATCATTTCAAATTTATAAGTTAATAATTTTTAAAATGTTTTTTTAAAACCTAATAACTATCACAGACTTTTGAGAAGTATGAAAAATAGCTCATTTGAATTTTAATTTCCAAATCTTAGCTTCTGTGAGGATGCTAATGGTCTCAAGTCAGGCATACAGACTGATATTAATTACTTAATTATGTTCTCAAAGAGAACACAGTCTCACAGTGCTATTTGCAAGACACTGTAGAAGGTAACGGGGCTCTGAAATAAGAGTTGAAATGGTAGTAATAAAGAAGAGAGAGAAAAACCACAACAAAAGGACTTGAACATCTAACGTACACATGGGAAGGTTCGAGAAGAGTAGTGTTGGTATTTGGTGGCTTTAGCAGAGACACAGAGCGTGTATATATATGTGTATACATTGTATATATATGCTTTATTATTCAGATATTGATACGTTGTGAAGATTGGCCTCACACAGTCTCTGCAAAGCGGTAGTCTTTTTCTGCCTAGTGTTTGACCTTCAGTCTGCAGGGTCACAGGCAGCAAGAGAAGGTGAAAGGTTGGAGAAGAGGAAAGGGAACTGGGTGCATGACCTTGCGCTGGAGCCCACAGAGACACCCTGGGACCTGGTGCTTTTCATCTTGGAGCTAAACGCACATACCTGGCCCAGGCATCGCGAAGGGAGAAGGAGGGTGTGGGGTGGGGAGGACGACCCAGCTGCAGACAACCACAGGTGAGCCAGCAGGTAAGTGACACCAGGGTGAGCCCTCCCAGAGGCTCCACCACCGCTCTTCCAGGCTAAGAGTAATATACCAGACACTTCCCTTCCCTTGTTCAAATGTCTCTGTGGCCAGCCCTAACCAGAAATATACAGGGACGAGAATTCCGGGAACTGTTGGTTAGCCTCAGCTAAGTAAGCATATTGCCAGGCCACCAGAGGAGGCTTCGAGATTACCCAGAAAATGAAACGACAGCATTTCTAAGATGTATGCTCCAGTAAACCCCCTCCAAGCTAGCAAACTGAACAGCAGCCACTTGAACGCTGTGTCAGGAAGAGGGCCATATCTCCGACTAAAACACAAGGCAGATCCCAAGGGCTTCACCAGAGAAAGCTGAAGGAAGGAACACCGTAGCTCCCATGCTTGGGCCACCTGAGGCGAAGAGTTGATTCACTGGAAAAGCCCCTGCTGCTGGGAAAGACGGAAGGCAGGAGGAGAAGGGGCCACAGAGGATGAGATGGTTGGATGGCGTCACCGACTCAATAGACATGCGTTTGAGCAAGCTCCAGGAGACAGACAAGGACAGGGAAGCCTGGTGTGCTGCAGGCCATGGGCCGCAAAGAAGCCAGACTGAACGACCGCAGTGTGGAGAGCAGGATTAAGGACTAACGCAGGACAGTGACAGCTAGGAACTGGCAGCGGTGGGGAGTCCATTACCACCCAAAATGGCGAGAGGAGGGAACAGCCCCCGAGCGAGGGAATGGTCGCCAAGAGATGTGTCTACCAGACCCAGAGCCGAGGACGGCAGCCTCTGCCAGGAAGGACCAGGGGAACAAGCCCTTGAGCTCCCTCTGCTCCCAGTCTCCACTCACATACTCTTTCCCTAATGTCGCTGGACCTACTTGGACACCAGCGCACAAGGAAGCCTGGGGGAGGGGAGCCCACAGTGGGCAGCCTGCTAGAACCCAGCACAGACGGGAGAAAGGTGAGCGTGGATTTGAGTGGAAAATAATCTGCAGCCAAATCGCCTTTCAGAAGCAAATGTGTGCCTGCTAGATCGCTTCACTTGTGTCGGACTCTGGGTGGCCCTATGGACTGTAGCCCACCAGCCTCTTCTGTCTGTGGGGTTCTCCAGGCAAGAAGACTGGAACGGGTTGCCATTTCATACAGCAGGTGGTCTTCTCGACCCAGGGATCAAACCTGCATCTCTTACATCTACCGGCTTTGGCAGGCGAGTTCTTTGCCTCTAGCACCACCTGAAAAGTCCCTCATAAGCAAATATCTACATCTATTATCTATATTGATATTTGCTTCTCCCACTGAAGTTACATGTCAGTAACAGCAAGGGTCGGACACGACTTTGTGACTAAACCGCCACACCACCAGCACCACCAGAATTGTGTAAATACTACTAAGATCGACGAATTTCTCTGAAATATTAAACTTTTAACAAATGACAAATGAGTTTATTTCTTTGAATTCAAGCAGCAGCAAAAATGAACAAAATGCAAAATTTAAAATTGTGGCCACCTGAGGCGAAGAGTTGATTCACTGGAAAAGCCCCTGCTGCTGGGAAAGACGGAAGGCAGGAGGAGAAGGGGCCACAGAGGATGAGATGGTTGGATGGCGTCACCGACTCAATAGACATGCGTTTGAGCAAGCTCCAGGAGACAGACAAGGACAGGGAAGCCTGGTGTGCTGCAGGCCATGGGCCGCAAAGAAGC
Organism: Tragulus kanchil; assembly: GCA_022376925.1. NCBI lineage: Eukaryota > Metazoa > Chordata > Mammalia > Artiodactyla > Tragulidae > Tragulus > Tragulus kanchil. The sequence continues at coordinate 163,520,760 of JAIOJX010000003.1, forward strand.
CAGACTGAACGACCGCAGTGTGGAGAGCAGGATTAAGGACTAACGCAGGACAGTGACAGCTAGGAACTGGCAGCGGTGGGGAGTCCATTACCACCCAAAATGGCGAGAGGAGGGAACAGCCCCCGAGCGAGGGAATGGTCGCCAAGAGATGTGTCTACCAGACCCAGAGCCGAGGACGGCAGCCTCTGCCAGGAAGGACCAGGGGAACAAGCCCTTGAGCTCCCTCTGCTCCCAGTCTCCACTCACATACTCTTTCCCTAATGTCGCTGGACCTACTTGGACACCAGCGCACAAGGAAGCCTGGGGGAGGGGAGCCCACAGTGGGCAGCCTGCTAGAACCCAGCACAGACGGGAGAAAGGTGAGCGTGGATTTGAGTGGAAAATAATCTGCAGCCAAATCGCCCCCTTTCAGAAGCAAATGTGTGCCTGCTAGATCGCTTCACTTGTGTCGGACTCTGGGTGGCCCTATGGACTGTAGCCCACCAGCCTCTTCTGTCTGTGGGGTTCTCCAGGCAAGAAGACTGGAACGGGTTGCCATTTCATACAGCAGGTGGTCTTCTCGACCCAGGGATCAAACCTGCATCTCTTACATCTACCGGCTTTGGCAGGCGAGTTCTTTGCCTCTAGCACCACCTGAAAAGTCCCTCATAAGCAAATATCTACATCTATTATCTATATTGATATTTGCTTCTCCCACTGAAGTTACATGTCAGTAACAGCAAGGGTCGGACACGACTTTGTGACTAAACCGCCACACCACCAGCACCACCAGAATTGTGTAAATACTACTAAGATCGACGAATTTCTCTGAAATATTAAACTTTTTTTTAACAAATGACAAATGAGTTTATTTCTTTGAATTCAAGCAGCAGCAAAAAAGGAATATTGAAAGCAAAATTAACTTAAAAACACAGCAATATAGGATCTCGCTGAAGAAAGCCATGTTTTCCTTGCCCAATGTGCTCCGTCCCTTCCTTTCTGAGAGCTACGATGCCTTCTACCATTCCCCTGTAACTGTTTCCTCCGGCACAACCACAGCGTCTGGTGTCCCAGAGGAGGCAATGTTTCCCACAAGTGCTGCCTCAGAGAAACACAAGGCTTGGTGCCTTGTGGATTCAGGCTTGGTGCACTGGCATACTTGGTTCAAACACTGGTCCTTCTGGTTCTAGCTGTGTAATCCTGGGGACATTCTTTCCAAGTGCCTGTTTCCTCATCAAAAGTGTCCTGATATTCCTTTGAGGTCTTTTCCTGTCCTTCCACTCTCAGCCAGGAAATTGATTCCCCCATCCAGAGATGCTAGGTTATTTAAGGTCCTATCTCTCTGCCATCTTGGTGTGTTTTATTTGCTGTTCGATGCTGTGCTCCCTCAGGCACCAGGACACTTGCAGAACAAGTGTGGACACCCACGGGGCCCCCTTGCTCGACGTGGTGCACGTGTAGGTCATCAAAGCTTGGGTCTCTGCTCCCTCTCCAGGCCTTTCCACCCTCTAGCCTCGAACCAACCTGCCTTGCCTGCATTGCCCGGAAGTAGATGTAGCGTCCCAAGGCCGAGGGTATTGCAACTTCCTCTGAGGGATGCGCTAGGTATCTGGAAGGCAAGAACCTGGTATTGCGGGTCATCCAGGATGAGCCAAGGTGCTGCCAGCCCGAGGTGAGCCACGTCCCCTGCTGATATGCTGTGCATGCACTTCTGGCCTGTTTCTGCCTGCATCAGCACCCCAGTGGACCCTAGGCAGGGACTAGGCCAGGGTGAACAGGAGGGCTGGGGGCCGGGCTCGTGGAGCAAGACTTCCAACCTGACGGTACGTGTGAGCGGAGGCTCCAAGCCCCCAGAGTATGCTCCACCTACAAAACTCATATTCAGAAAGGAAGCCCTCAGAACTCCACCAGCACCACCAGAATTGTGTAAATACTACTAAGATCGACGAATTTCTCTGAAATATTAAACTTTTTTTTAACAAATGACAAATGAGTTTATTTCTTTGAATTCAAGCAGCAGCAAAAAAGGAATATTGAAAGCAAAATTAACTTAAAACACAGCAATATAGGATCTCGCTGAAGAAAGCCATGTTTTCCTTGCCCAATGTGCTCCGTCCCTTCCTTTCTGAGAGCTACGATGCCTTCTACCATTCCCCTGTAACTGTTTCCTCCGGCACAACCACAGCGTCTGGTGTCCCAGAGGAGGCAATGTTTCCCACAAGTGCTGCCTCAGAGAAACACAAGGCTTGGTGCCTTGTGGATTCAGGCTTGGTGCACTGGCATACTTGGTTCAAACACTGGTCCTTCTGGTTCTAGCTGTGTAATCCTGGGGACATTCTTTCCAAGTGCCTGTTTCCTCATCAAAAGTGTCCTGATATTCCTTTGAGGTCTTTTCCTGTCCTTCCACTCTCAGCCAGGAAATTGATTCCCCCATCCAGAGATGCTAGGTTATTTAAGGTCCTATCTCTCTGCCATCTTGGTGTGTTTTATTTGCTGTTCGATGCTGTGCTCCCTCAGGCACCAGGACACTTGCAGAACAAGTGTGGACACCCACGGGGCCCCCTTGCTCGACGTGGTGCACGTGTAGGTCATCAAAGCTTGGGTCTCTGCTCCCTCTCCAGGCCTTTCCACCCTCTAGCCTCGAACCAACCTGCCTTGCCTGCATTGCCCGGAAGTAGATGTAGCGTCCCAAGGCCGAGGGTATTGCAACTTCCTCTGAGGGATGCGCTAGGTATCTGGAAGGCAAGAACCTGGTATTGCGGGTCATCCAGGATGAGCCAAGGTGCTGCCAGCCCGAGGTGAGCCACGTCCCCTGCTGATATGCTGTGCATGCACTTCTGGCCTGTTTCTGCCTGCATCAGCACCCCAGTGGACCCTAGGCAGGGACTAGGCCAGGGTGAACAGGAGGGCTGGGGGCCGGGCTCGTGGAGCAAGACTTCCAACCTGACGGTACGTGTGAGCGGAGGCTCCAAGCCCCCAGAGTATGCTCCACCTACAAAACTCATATTCAGAAAGGAAGCCCCTCAGAACTCCACCCCAGAGCCCTAACCCACAGGGGTGGAGCGCTTCTGACGGGGGGGGGTGCTACGCAGCAGCGCTGGTCCCTGGGACCCTTCTGACTCAGCAGCACAGCGCTGGTCCCCAGCTGACGAAGGGAGCCCAGAGAGGGCTTTAGAGTCCAAAAAAATTTTTTTTCTGGAAATTCTCTCAAGGACTTTACCCACGGTTCAAATGAAGCCAGTTTCCTGAAGTGATCCCTTGTGGCTGGAACATCTTGTAATTATTCATGAAATGAGGCACAATTGTTGAATTGTTGAATGTCTTAGACCTGGAGATAAAGATTTTCTTGTTCTTTTTTTCCTTCCTTATTTGGTGATGGGACTTTCTATTTATTAATTATTCATTAAGTGACGTTTTCTTATAATCTGGCTATATTTTCAGGAACAAGATTTTTTTAATACTGATAGAGGATGAGGAAAATTTTATCTTGGGGTTTTTGTAAACCCAGAGTAGCTTTGATAAACAGCTAAAAGTATTTTTACAGAGCTACCATTTTATTTCCCACTTTTAAAACAACAACAACAAAAACCACTATTCTGCTTCTTTCCATATGTTAAAATTAAAAAATTTTTATTCTGACACTGATAAAGAGCATTACTACTCTTGAATATTTGACTTTTTCTTAAATTACAGCAAAACACTAAAAATAGAAAATCTGCAAGCATTTCTGCAACCCGAGTTTCTCAAAACCAAGCTATTGGTATCAATTAATTTAACTGATGTTAAATTAACACACGTCCATACCAATGTGTCTATTTCCACTGATTTGATAACCTGAAAGGAAATATCTAATTTTTTCATACTGTGTTTTGATATTTAATTAGTTTAAAAAATTAACAAGAAAGGTCTGATCTTGTCTTATAAAGTATGAATTAGAGTAAAATAATTTTAATTTTTTCCTTCCTTTCTTGGAGTAATTACTTAGGAAACACTTCATTCTTGTAACAATCTTGGATTGCAAGATGAAATGAAGTGTGATATATATATATATGTATAAATATATATATGTATAAATATATATATATATATATCAGGTAATTGATTTAAAAGCCTCTGATGTAGGAGACTTAAAGGTATAAATATGATTAAAGAGGAAATGCCTTTTGGATTCTTCTAGTCACTAGTTCAAAATAAAACAGAATTAAAATTCAACGAAAATGTTTTGAAACGAGTTATTCTAAGTGGGCAGCATTCAGTCATGTCAAAATATTTAATCACCATATTTCTGAAAATTAACTATTATTTAAACCTGCGTTTATATTGCTTCATTTCTACTATATAGATCCTCAGCTTCTTCAAAATAAGAAGGGACACTCAGTGTATAATCAACAATAAGCAGTCAATTAGCTTAGAAAATAGAGAATTTATCTTAGGACAGTAAATAAGCTTAGAAAATAGAGAAGAGATTTGTGTCGTCTCGTAGATAGTGTGTGAGTTTTGTGTTCTTTACAGACATTTTCGTTGGTGAAAGGTTTTGCCGTGTTAAACCGGGAATTTGAACTCTGGGACTTCTGCTGCTGGGCGGCACGAGCAGCGGTCAGGTTAAAGGGCACTTTGACCCCGCCCTCAGGAAGGCCCTGAACAACCTGGGGGCCAGAGTAGGAAGAATCCACCCTCGTGTGCTTCCCCAGCCTTCCCTGTGTGTGCCTCGCCTGTTCTCAACCTGTCCAGGGTGAAGCCGACTTCTCTGCACCGGCCGGAAATAAAGACTGAAACACACTCCAGCCATTTGTCAGGAATCAAGTGTTTACACTTCTGCCTCTGCAGCCGAGCAGAGGGGCGGAGGGACGGGTCTGCGGCGTGACCTGTCAGGGCTCCAGCCCATCCTCTGGAAAGGAACACCAAGTGGTTGCATGGCTGTCGTTTGCTCCCCATCCCAGGAGAATTGTTTTCAACCAAAGCTGAACCTGAAGATAGTCAGGGACAGAAGGAAGTCTGAATCACTCTGATGTTTCCTTAATAGCTCTCCAGCTCTTCTAATGCTTTCTCTTTTCAAGTTAAATCCTGGAGGTGCCAGATTTTTCCTGAGTTTACGCACACTCAGCAGTAGTTTAAAGGTCGAATCTGTGAGAAGATTATTCCTGAAGATCTGGGTCCAGGTTATTCACTGACTGTGTTTAACAGATGTTCCTTTGCAACTGTCCTCAAGGACACACTGTATGCTAATGAAAATGTCATAGTCAAATAGGTATTTATTGCTGAACATTTTCTTAGTTCCTTACATAATGAAGAATTCTTTGCCAAGTGTTTTTCTTATGTGAGTGCACGGGTTTTTCTACTTCTGGGTTTCATTTGAAGTCCTGCTTTTTCATGATGACCACCAAGGGGTAAGAAAATGAGAGAGGAAGGAGGTGGCTGACTCAGCGTTTCACCATTTTGTGATCATTATTAATACAGAACTAAATGTTAAGCCTACCCGCATTATTCCCAATGCCTCTTGAGCAGAAGTTGAGCAATGAGATGACGTTGAAAACTGGTTTGCCCCTCCCCCTCTTTTTTCATAGAATTGTTGCATCATTTCTTTCCTACAAACTGTCCTTACCATGAGTATGGCAAGGGGTTATCCTGACATCAAGAGCAAAGAGGAACCAGGGAGAGAGGTTGGAAGAGAATGAGGTCAGGGTGCGCTGGTCTTTTTTAGTGGTTGCGAAGGAAGGTTGATTATTGTTCAGTGTGAACATGGGTTAAGAACGTAAGCAGTGTCTATATTTTGCCCCAAGAGGAACCATTGGGAAAATTAGATTGGGCAGTGAATGGAGAGGGTTCAACCTGTCCAGGGTGAAGCCGACTTCTCTGCACCGGCCGGAAATAAAGACTGAAACACACTCCAGCCATTTGTCAGGAATCAAGTGTTTACACTTCTGCCTCTGCAGCCGAGCAGAGGGGCGGAGGGACGGGTCTGCGGCGTGACCTGTCAGGGCTCCAGCCCATCCTCTGGAAAGGAACACCAAGTGGTTGCATGGCTGTCGTTTGCTCCCCATCCCAGGAGAATTGTTTTCAGCCAAAGCTGAACCTGAAGATAGTCAGGGACAGAAGGAAGTCTGAATCACTCTGATGTTTCCTTAATAGCTCTCCAGCTCTTCTAATGCTTTCTCTTTTCAAGTTAAATCCTGGAGGTGCCAGATTTTTCCTGAGTTTACGCACACTCAGCAGTAGTTTAAAGGTCGAATCTGTGAGAAGATTATTCCTGAAGATCTGGGTCCAGGTTATTCACTGACTGTGTTTAACAGATGTTCCTTTGCAACTGTCCTCAAGGACACACTGTATGCTAATGAAAATGTCATAGTCAAATAGGTATTTATTGCTGAACATTTTCTTAGTTCCTTACATAATGAAGAATTCTTTGCCAAGTGTTTTTCTTATGTGAGTGCACGGGTTTTTCTACTTCTGGGTTTCATTTGAAGTCCTGCTTTTTCATGATGACCACCAAGGGGTAAGAAAATGAGAGAGGAAGGAGGTGGCTGACTCAGCGTTTCACCATTTTGTGATCATTATTAATACAGAACTAAATGTTAAGCCTACCCGCATTATTCCCAATGCCTCTTGAGCAGAAGTTGAGCAATGAGATGACGTTGAAAACTGGTTTGCCCCTCCCCCTCTTTTTTCATAGAATTGTTGCATCATTTCTTTCCTACAAACTGTCCTTACCATGAGTATGGCAAGGGGTTATCCTGACATCAAGAGCAAAGAGGAACCAGGGAGAGAGGTTGGAAGAGAATGAGGTCAGGGTGCGCTGGTCTTTTTTAGTGGTTGCGAAGGAAGGTTGATTATTTTTCAGTGAGAACATGGGTTAAGAACGTAAGCAGTGTCTATATTTTGAACCCTCACGAGTGGATATTGAATGCTATTTTCTTAATATGTTTATATTCCATTGGGTTATTTAAATTAAACATTCAGTCTATTACAAATTCAATGTTATGATCTGGGCTCATGTGAATGGAGAAGGGAGGTTAATCAGGCTAAAAGAAATATAGTCCCTCCAAACACACACAAAAGTGTTCATGAAAAGAGCACAGAAGGGCTTCCCTGGTGGTCCAGTGGGTAAAGACACTGCTTTGCAGTGCAAGGGGCACCGGTTCGATCCCTGGCCTGGGAAGATCCCACGTGCCACGGAGCGGCTGGACCGATGTGTCCAATCACGGAGCCGGAGCTCTGGAGCGCATGCGCCCAGAGCCGGTGCTCTGCGACAACAGAGGCCACTGCGATGGGAGGCCCACATGGGCCAAAGAACAAAGATGGATGAAATAGGTAAATGAAAGACAAACAGAAGTGGCCCGCCTCCCCACCCCACCGCAAAAAAAAGCACAGAAGCATTTTTAAGGACTTCCTTGGTGGGAAGCACAGTGGATGCAAGTTCGATCCCAGGTCAGAGAACTAAGGATCCCCCCCTACAAAATATGTCTTTATTATAAAATATTCAATCAATCATTGTTCACTTCTGAATATGTTCAAATACATGCAAAACCTTGATGGTTAATAAGTAATCCATTTTTTTTTCTCTAAAAATAAAGTTCATTTAAAATTCTGAAAAACGTCATATAATACGAGAGTATCCTTGGGATACCCAGGTACCTTCTGGCTGCTTAGACATCCTCTTCATCCCATGCTGAACATCACGCTTCACGTTCTTTCAGTGGCAGAGACGTAGTAGGCAATGGTTAAGGCTGGGTGCTAAGCCATATTCTCTCAGTTTCTTTGGATCAACAGTTCAGAAACAGCTTAGCCGGGGGATTCTGGTTTTCAGTCTCATGAAATTGCGGTCAAAGTGTGGACTGGGCTGCAGTCATTCCAAGGCTTGTCTGCTGCCAGGGTCCCCGCTAACGTTCCCCTGTGCGGTGCTAGTTTGGGATCAGGGAGCCTCTGTTCCTGCCCACCGGGTTTCTGCTCCTCAAACTGCTCGAAAATTTTTCCCTCACGAGTGGATATTGAATGCTATTTTCTTAATATGTTTATATTCCATTGGGTTATTTAAATTAAACATTCAGTCTATTACAAATTCAATGTTATGATCTGGGCTCATGTGAATGGAGAAGGGAGGTTAATCAGGCTAAAAGAAATATAGTCCCTCCAAACACACACAAAAGTGTTCATGAAAAGAGCACAGAAGGGCTTCCCTGGTGGTCCAGTGGGTAAAGACACTGCTTTGCAGTGCAAGGGGCACCGGTTCGATCCCTGGCCTGGGAAGATCCCACGTGCCACGGAGCGGCTGGACCGATGTGTCCAATCACGGAGCCGGAGCTCTGGAGCGCATGCGCCCAGAGCCGGTGCTCTGCGACAACAGAGGCCACTGCGATGGGAGGCCCACATGGGCCAAAGAACAAAGATGGATGAAATAGGTAAATGAAAGACAAACAGAAGTGGCCCGCCTCCCCACCCCACCGCAAAAAGCACAGAAGCATTTTTAAGGACTTCCTTGGTGGGAAGCACAGTGGATGCAAGTTCGATCCCAGGTCAGAGAACTAAGGATCCCCCCCTACAAAATATGTCTTTATTATAAAATATTCAATCAATCATTGTTCACTTCTGAATATGTTCAAATACATGCAAAACCTTGATGGTTAATAAGTAATCCATTTTTTTTTCTCTAAAAATAAAGTTCATTTAAAATTCTGAAAAACGTCATATAATACGAGAGTATCCTTGGGATACCCAGGTACCTTCTGGCTGCTTAGACATCCTCTTCATCCCATGCTGAACATCACGCTTCACGTTCTTTCAGTGGCAGAGACGTAGTAGGCAATGGTTAAGGCTGGGTGCTAAGCCATATTCTCTCAGTTTCTTTGGATCAACAGTTCAGAAACAGCTTAGCCGGGGGATTCTGGTTTTCAGTCTCATGAAATTGCGGTCAAAGTGTGGACTGGGCTGCAGTCATTCCAAGGCTTGTCTGCTGCCAGGGTCCCCGCTAACGTTCCCCTGTGCGGTGCTAGTTTGGGATCAGGGAGCCTCTGTTCCTGCCCACCGGGGTTTCTGCTCCTCAAACTGCTCGAGTCTGCTCACACGATGGTGATGGCTTAGCAAGGATCTCCCTGCCCTTATGACTCCTCTTAGTAATTTTCCATCCACTAACCCCCTTCATCCTGCTCATTGGCTATAAATACCCAACATCTTTACCCTTTCTGGAGTGAAACCCAATCGCTTTCTCCTTTTCCTATATTCTTAACACCTACCTAAATGAAGTCCTCCTAGCCATCTTAACACATATCGGAGTACAGTAAGTGCCCTATGTACAAACTTTCAAGTTTTGAACTTTCAAAGATGCAAACATGCATTTGCATTTCCAATCACGTAAGTGAGTTTACATGCCTGGCATACGTGGTCATATGTGTGCATCCTCTATGAGTGGTCATGCTTCATGTGGTAGATTTCAGCTGTATAGAGTGTATCGGCCATAATAGTATAGACTACAGTAGTCCAGTGTCTTTATTTCAGGCCCAGGATGTCCAGAAGAAAGCATAAAGGCAGTGGCGATATAGCTGATGGCATTGCACTTTTCAAGGTACTGTACTGTAAAGTTAAAAATATTTTATTTTTTGTTTATTAATGTGTTATTTTCTGTGAAAAGCATTATAATTTATTACAGTACAGTATCAAATGGCCAGCTGTGTTAGTTGGGTACCTAGGCGAACTTTGTTGGACTGATGAACAAATTGGACTTACAAATGCACTCTCGGCATGTTTGTATGTAGGGGACGTACTGTATTTTCTTCTTTAGCACCCTTTTAGGGAAGGAAGAAGTCCTTTGTGAATTTCCTGATTCCAGCTCGCATCTCTCTCTATTTCTCTAGGCTCAGATGCTCAGTCGTGTCCGACCCTTTATAGTCCACCAGGCTCCGCTGTCCATGGGATTTTCCAGACAAATATACTGGAGTGGGTTGCTATTTCCTTTTCAAAGGAATCTTCCCCACCCAGGGATTGAACCTGGGTCTCCTGCACAGGCTGATTCTTTACCAACTGAGCTACCAGAGAAGCCCATGAAGTCTAAAGGTGTCTCCTTGGCTTGACATGCTCGGGGGTATGGCCTGTCTCCTCTTTCTCTTGCTGGGTCAAGGTGGATCTGGTCAGGCTATATTCTCAGCATTTTCCTGTCCACTGGTAGGTCCTCCACAGCTCACAGCCCAAGGGCATAGGTCCAGAGCTCTGGTTTTCTTGATGCTTTCCTTTACAGGGTTTCAATTTCAGAGGAGATAACTCCTTCCCTCCCTCACTGGAGGACAGGATGCACCCAGCCTCTTCTGTACCCTGAGGCTAGGTAGGTGGCTAATTCAGGCAAAACAGGTTTTGTGGCCACTCCTATCGCAAATGTGGCACAGATTAGCACTTAACATCAAAACTACAGGCCAGGAGGACATTCAAATGGATCCTTTAGGAAATTCATTCACAGGAAACACTTCTATGGGATCTACTTGTTTCAAAGTGAGAGTGCCTTTTGATCTCAAGTTCTCTGCCAGCCACTGCCAGATGTGTGACTCAGGATCGAAAATGTGTGCAACCCAATTCCAGGTGACAAGACATTTGAATGACCAATATTTTTAATTGCCCTAGGGGAAATCTCACACTTCTAAAATATGTCTTCTGTTAATTACAAAGAGTAAAATGATTTCAATATAACCTGTAGGTGAATGGGGAAACAGATATTGAAAGTTAAAAATGATGCAAAAAATCAGCTAACAATGTGATCATAATGTTTAGTTTATAGAATATAAACAACTGATGATATCTAAAAGGGCTGTTGCTTCTAGGGAGATATTTGTACTTTAATGACTCCAAATAGAACAAAGTTCTAATGGACAATTTTAATCCATGCCTTAGAAGGTACAGTTTTTTTTTTTTTTTTTTAATGATCGCTAGTTCTTTCTTATGCTTTAGAAACACGAACATGGGTAGAAGTTTACTTTTCTGTAAGATACTGATCCTCCTTTGGATTTCTAGCTTTTGAACTGAGTGAGTTATCTTGCTGTAGAGAAGGGTTCTTTAAGAAATGAGGTTCTGGGCTTCCCTGGTGGTCCAGTCTGCCTTGCAGTGCAAGGGGCACCGGTTCGATCCCTGGCCCGGGAAGATCCCACATGCCCACGAGTGGCTGGACCACTGTGTCCATTTACGAGCCAGCGGTCTGGAGCACATGTGCCCAGAGCTGGTGCTCTGCAACAAGAGAGGCCGTTGCGATGGGAGGCCCACAAAGGCCAAAGAATAAAGATGGATGAAAAAAAATAAATAAATAAACAATAAAAGAGGCCGAAATTTAAAAAAAAAAAAGAAAGAAAGAAATGGGGCTCTATTGTGCAGACGTGGGTGGACCTAGAGACTTCCAAACAGATTAAAGTCAGAAAGAGAAGAACAATCTGTGGAATCCAGACAAATGGAACAGATGATCTTCTCTGCAGGACAGAAATGGAGACACAGACACAGAGGGCAAATGTGTGGACACCAAGGAGGGAACGCGGTGGGGCGGGATGAACGGGGAGGCTGGACTGGCACATACAGACACCGACCCTAATGTATACGTAGATCATTCATGAGAACCTGCCGCACAGCTCAGGGAACTCTTCTCAAGGTTCTGTGGTGACCTAAATGGGAAGAATGCCCAAGGAAGAGGGGATATCTATATACATACAGCTGATTCACTTTGCTGCGCAGCAAAAGCTAACGTACCCTTGTAAAACCACTACGTGTGTGTGTTGGTCACTCCATTGTATCTGACTCTTTGTGGCTCCATGGATGGGGCTCCCGCCCATGGGATTTCCCAGTCAAGAACACCAGAGTGGCTTGCCATTTCCTTCTCCAGGAGATCTTCTCTACCCAGCGATCAAGCCAGGGTCTCCTGCATTGGCAGGTGGATTCTTCACCACTGAGCAACCTGGGAAGACCCCTTTAATCGTCTACAAATAGGAATCTTTGACCTGAAATGGAGAATAAATAGGAAGCTGAGCCTACAAAGGACCTTACCATGTAAGAATGATAATTTGCTGAAGTACTTCCTTTCTAAACAAACAAATATGCTCCCACATAGTTCCTGCCAGGTCATAAAGACCCTCAGATCCCGCTGTCTGGGGAGGGAGGCAGCACTCCTCTGCAGTCAGCAGGTCCTCCGTGAGCAGCATCTAGCGGGTGATTGAAACAGCCCAGGAAAAAATATAATTTCCTCTTAGTAATTGTTGACTGAAAAACAATCACACAAGCTAGAAGTTGAGAATTATCTTTTATTCAGTGACCTTCTTGAGGACTACAGCCTGGGTTCAGCCTCTTGGTGAGCGCTGAGGAGCAAGGACATACTGGGGTTTTCCAGGTGGCTCTGGTGGTAAAGAACCCGCCGTTAATGCAGGAGATGTAAGAGCCATAGGTTTGATCCCTGGGCTGGGAAGATCCCCTGGAGGAGGAAATGGCCACTCACTCTAGCATTCTTGGCTGGGAAATTCCATGGACAGAGGAGCCTGGCAGGCTACAGGCCATGGGGTTGCAAAGAGTCGGACAAGACTGAGCATGTGTGTACACACACACACGGATATACAGGAGTTTTTGTTTCAAAAACATGTAGTAGTCAAAAGACTACTACTAATCACACCGAAAAAACAGCCCAAGCATCTCAAAATAATGATTTTATTGTCTTTCTTTTTATGGGAAGATGCAAGTGTTTGGCCTCATTGAAATTATTCCTTTGATGAGCATCTTCACTATCTCATGGCAACATCTTGGCTTTTTTCATCCTGTATTCCCCTCTGGGTGCACCTCCTGGGCCTCTACTCTGGCTGAGGGCTTGACTACGGGGCCACATTTGATGTTTACTGATGTGACAGACAACGTTTTTTTTTTTTGGTCCATCTAATTATGGTTTGGAAATCAGGTATTTGTCACTTCCCAAAGGACAAACTCCTACATCTTTAAGCGAATCTTCAAAAAGGCTCTAAAAACCCATTTATCACCAGGCTGTTCTCAAATAGATGGAGAAAGGAATGAAATATTCATATTTATTCATTGAAGATTTCCTTTTTATATATAAATATTTATTGGCTGGTTTCACTGCTGCATGTAGGCCCTTCTCTAGTTGCTGTGGAGGGGGCTACTCTCTAGATGTGGCACGGGCTTCTCCTTGCCGTGGCCTCTCCTGTCGCAGAGCGTGGGCATCCGCTTCCGTAGCTGTGGGGCACAGGCTTAGTTGCTCCACCGCATGTGGGATCTTCCCAGACCAGGGATTGAACCCGTGTCTGCTATACTACAAGGCAGATTCTTAACCACTGGGCCACCAGGGAAGCCCATGGAAGATTTCTCGAGTCCTTATTGTATGTGTAATTTTCATTCAAGGTGCCAGTAGCAAGGAAGTATAAGACAAGGCATCTGCATTCAAAGAAGAGAGAAGACTTGTTGCACTTCAGGGTAGAGTACGGGATAGGCTTTAAGCCCCAAGGTGGGCTTTCTAGATAGAAGGATATCATTTCTGATGGGGTGGATCTGAACCTTGAAGGATGATGAATAAGATTTTATGTGCACAGAAACCATCAGAGGGTGTGTTTATTGGCCGGGGGTGGGGTGTGTGTGTGCGGTGAGATGGAAGAACATTCTATGTGCAGAGAAAAGCACAGGGTGGGGACTGCCTGCAGATGGAGTGGCCCAGCTTGGCCGGGCAACGTGTAACATGAGGAAGCAGTGGACAGCGGGGCGGAGAAGTGGATGGGGTCCAACTCTCTCTTTGAAGGCCAAGTAACTGAGTCACTCTTCTGTACTTGATGGGGAAGGCAGGGTGCACCGAGAATTTATTTCCCGAACAGGAACAACCTCAGGATGAAAGGCGGCACCGTGCGCCTTTGTGCCAGAACAGCGGCTCTGACTTGGTGCCGTCCTGGGCACACCGCAAGCCTGGGCTCTAGTGATCAGACAGCTCTATGAGGAGAAGCTTTGACGGCAGGGGGAGGGGGCAGTGAGTTCTTTCTAGAGAAGAGGCCCTCGGGGTGGAAGGGGCTGGCCGGAGGGGCGGGCAGGCCTAGGACTAGGGCACTAGTTCCCTGTGGCCGTCACAACCCAGCACCACAAGCTGGGCTGTTGTTATTTAGTTGCACAGCTAGGTGGTCAGTTGTGTCCAACTCTTTTTGCGGCCCCATGGACTGTAACCCACCAGGCTCCTCTGTCCATGGGATTTCGCCGGCAAGAACACTACAGTGGGTTGCCATTTCCTCCTTCAGGGGATCTTCCTGGCACAGCGACTGAACCTGTGTCTCCTGCACTGCAGGTGGATTCTTTACCACGAAGCCACCAGGAAAGCCCCACAAATTGGGAGCTTTAACACCATGTAAGTCCTTCCTCTCCTGGCCCTGGAGGCTGGGAGTAGGAAACCAGGCTGTCTGTAGGGTCGTGCTCTCTCTGACGCTGCAGGGGAGGGTCCTTTCTTGCCTCTCTGGCTTCAGGTGTCTGCAGTCGTCCTGGCCGTCTTTGGCTTGTGGGCCCATCGCTGCCACTTCCACCTTCACGGGATTCTCCCCGAGCACCTCTGCATACCTGTCTCTGTGTCTCTTCTCCTCCTCCGAGGACAAAAATCAAACGGGATAAAGGGCCCACTGTCCTCCAGAACGACCAGGGACCAACTTAACTACATCCACAAAGATCCCACTTTCAAACAAGGCCATACTCAGAGGTTCTGGGGAGGACGTGAATCTTTGGGGACACTCCTCCATCCAGTACAAATACAGAACAGGGAACTCCGAACGAGAGGAGGACCTCTCACGATCCTCCGAGACTGAGAGGCGAGAGGCAGTGGAATGGCAGTGGCAGGGCGAGGGGTGTTGAGAGTGGAGTGTTGCTTGCCTGGGCGGCTTGCTCCCGGGGCCCCGGGGGTGCTGGCAGCATCATGGATGTCCTCAGATTGTCAGAACGAGTTTGTAAGGCTGTCTACCACATCCCTTCCTGCTTCCACCTAATTTTCTCCAGTCTGAGCTCTTCTTTTTTCCTCTTCTGGAGGAAAGAAGATCTTAATACTAGAAATCAAGGCACATTTGAAATTGGGAGATGGCTGTTCAAGTCATAATTCATCTACCTTTTTATTTTTTTGGCCACTTCTATTGGTCGTTCATTTATTTATCTTTGTTCTTTGGCCTGTGTGGGCCTCCCATCGCAGTGGCCTCTGTTGTCGCAGAGCGCGGGCTCTGGGCGCATGCGCTCCAGAGCTCCAGCTTGGTCGTTGGACACATGGGTCCAGCCGCTCCGCGGCACATGGGATCTTCCCAGGCCAGGGACCAAACCGGCGCCCCTTGCACTGCAAGGCGGTGTCCTTACCCACTGGACCACCAGGGAAGCCCCTGATTCATCTACTTTTAACTTCGCTGCTTGGACAAGTGATTTGACTGAAGGGGTGAGAAGTCATTTGACTCAGAAGCCTGGGTCTTGATCTTGTCTCCCGGAAGAGCAGTCAGCCCATGGCTAGCTTCACGCTCATCTGCCCTGCTGCCCAGCCTCCAGATACTCACCTTCTTTAGATCAGGTAAGGAAACACCAGCTCCCTGATCCTCCAGCCTGCCCTGCCTCCTCTAGAGAGGACTGAGGCAGCTCTCTGACTGTTCTATTTCAGTCAACCTTCACTGGGATTAGATACTTGAGAACTGAGGTGCATTTAAATCAGGGATAAAGGGCCCACTGTCCTCCAGAACGACCAGGGACCAACTTAACTACATCCACAAAGATCCCACTTTCAAACAAGGCCATACTCAGAGGTTCTGGGGAGGACGTGAATCTTTGGGGACACTCCTCCATCCAGTACAAATACAGAACAGGGAACTCCGAACGAGAGGAGGACCTCTCACGATCCTCCGAGACTGAGAGGCGAGAGGCAGTGGAATGGCAGTGGCAGGGCGAGGGGTGTTGAGAGTGGAGTGTTGCTTGCCTGGGCGGCTTGCTCCCGGGCCCCGGGGGTGCTGGCAGCATCATGGATGTCCTCAGATTGTCAGAACGAGTTTGTAAGGCTGTCTACCACATCCCTTCCTGCTTCCACCTAATTTTCTCCAGTCTGAGCTCTTCTTTTTTCCTCTTCTGGAGGAAAGAAGATCTTAATACTAGAAATCAAGGCACATTTGAAATTGGGAGATGGCTGTTCAAGTCATAATTCATCTACCTTTTTATTTTTTTGGCCACTTCTATTGGTCGTTCATTTATTTATCTTTGTTCTTTGGCCTGTGTGGGCCTCCCATCGCAGTGGCCTCTGTTGTCGCAGAGCGCGGGCTCTGGGCGCATGCGCTCCAGAGCTCCAGCTTGGTCGTTGGACACATGGGTCCAGCTGCTCCGCGGCACATGGGATCTTCCCAGGCCAGGGACCAAACCGGCGCCCCTTGCACTGCAAGGCGGTGTCCTTACCCACTGGACCACCAGGGAAGCCCCTGATTCATCTACTTTTAACTTCGCTGCTTGGACAAGTGATTTGACTGAAGGGGTGAGAAGTCATTTGACTCAGAAGCCTGGGTCTTGATCTTGTCTCCCGGAAGAGCAGTCAGCCCATGGCTAGCTTCACGCTCATCTGCCCTGCTGCCCAGCCTCCAGATACTCACCTTCTTTAGATCAGGTAAGGAAACACCAGCTCCCTGATCCTCCAGCCTGCCCTGCCTCCTCTAGAGAGGACTGAGGCAGCTCTCTGACTGTTCTATTTCAGTCAACCTTCACTGGGATTAGATACTTGAGAACTGAGGTGCATTTAAATCAGGGTAACAACAACAGTAGGAGTTCAGTTTTCCTTATTTATTTTTTGACCTCCCCCGGGGCACGTGGGATGTTGGTTCCCAGATCAGGGATGGAACCTGCACCCACGGCAAAGGAAGCACGGAGCTTCACCCCTGGACCGCCAGGGGAGTCTCTGTAGGGGTTTAGTAATACATTCGGATAAGAACTAATGAAGACAGAGGTCCGATGAGTCACATATGACAGATGACATCGACCTTATATATACCATTCACTCATACGAACCATCTGAATCACCAGACAATCCAGTGATTAAATTATTAATCTAGACTGAGTGTTCAGATGAGAATTATATGTCCAATGTCTATAGGAATTAAGATCAATTACTTGAACTGTTTTAAACCAACAGCTTTACTTTTACACGTTCACTTTTAAACAACTTGAAGACTTTTTTCGCTTGCCTTGTCTTTTTAAAAGCTCCATTCTATTCAAGAAACACAGCTTTCAAAGCCAGCAATAATTCCCGTTAGACTCTAATAATGATAGTTATCTTTAATCACTTTTCTTCGGTGGAAAGAAAGAAAAAATACTCCTGTAGCTTCTTCTTACTGACAAAAATCCAATCTATTATTTCTATACGCAGGTAGCAAAGAATCCACATAGAATCTGGTTCCAACGCATGACTCAAGTTACCAACACGGCAACTTGAAATCCCACTGCCTTGGAATTCGGCGGCCGAAACAATAGTGAACTCTTCCAGCACACAACCCCACAAACAGGGACGAAATGGAAAAGTCGATGGCCTGAAACAAGGAATTAAGTTTTCTTTTAATCTGCACACGTAACGGTTAAGCTAGAGAAGGTGTGGGAAGGGCTTCCTCCTGGCCCGGCCGTCTCCTCCGCGGGACCCGGTCTCTTTTAATTTTTGCACCGCCCGGCACATGGCTAGCTTCACGCTCATCTGCCCTGCTGCCCAGCCTCCAGATACTCACCTTCTTTAGATCAGGTAAGGAAACACCAGCTCCCTGATCCTCCAGCCTGCCCTGCCTCCTCTAGAGAGGACTGAGGCAGCTCTCTGACTGTTCTATTTCAGTCAACCTTCACTGGGATTAGATACTTGAGAACTGAGGTGCATTTAAATCAGGGTAACAACAACAGTAGGAGTTCAGTTTTCCTTATTTATTTTTTGACCTCCCCCGGGGCACGTGGGATGTTGGTTCCCAGATCAGGGATGGAACCTGCACCCACGGCAAAGGAAGCACGGAGCTTCACCCCTGGACCGCCAGGGGAGTCTCTGTAGGGGTTTAGTAATACATTCGGATAAGAACTAATGAAGACAGAGGTCCGATGAGTCACATATGACAGATGACATCGACCTTATATATACCATTCACTCATACGAACCATCTGAATCACCAGACAATCCAGTGATTAAATTATTAATCTAGACTGAGTGTTCAGATGAGAATTATATGTCCAATGTCTATAGGAATTAAGATCAATTACTTGAACTGTTTTAAACCAACAGCTTTACTTTTACACGTTCACTTTTAAACAACTTGAAGACTTTTTTCGCTTGCCTTGTCTTTTTAAAAGCTCCATTCTATTCAAGAAACACAGCTTTCAAAGCCAGCAATAATTCCCGTTAGACTCTAATAATGATAGTTATCTTTAATCACTTTTCTTCGGTGGAAAGAAAGAAAAAATACTCCTGTAGCTTCTTCTTACTGACAAAAATCCAATCTATTATTTCTATACGCAGGTAGCAAAGAATCCACATAGAATCTGGTTCCAACGCATGACTCAAGTTACCAACACGGCAACTTGAAATCCCACTGCCTTGGAATTCGGCGGCCGAAACAATAGTGAACTCTTCCAGCACACAACCCCACAAACAGGGACGAAATGGAAAAGTCGATGGCCTGAAACAAGGAATTAAGTTTTCTTTTAATCTGCACACGTAACGGTTAAGCTAGAGAAGGTGTGGGAAGGGCTTCCCCTCCCTGGCCCGGCCCCGTCTCCTCCCCGCGGGGACCCGGTCCGGGTCGCCGCGCCAGGTGAGCGGACCTCGGCCGCTGGGGACGAGGCCAGGGCCGGTGCCCGAGGGCCGAGAACTTCGTCTTTCTCGCATCCGCCCGGCCACCGAGGACAGGAGGCTGCGAAGAGGCGGCCGCACGGGAACAGCGGCCGGGTCCCGCCGGGGCGCCGGGGCGGGTGGATGCCGGGACTCGGGCGCCGGTGGGGGCGGGACCCCGGCGGGGACAGGACCCCGGCCCGGCCCCGCCCCCTGCGCGCCCGGCCCCGCCCCCTGCGCGCCCGGGCCCGCCCCGCCGGCCCGCCCCCCGCGCCGACGCCCGCCTGCGCCGCGGGCCGAGTGGTGGGCGCGGGCCGGCCCGCTCGGCTCCTCGGCTGCGGCTCCGCTCGGGCCGGCGGCCGGCGCGCCCCTCCGGGAGGAGGAGGAGCAGGAGGAGGAAGGAGGCGGCGGGAGGAGGAGCTGCGGGAGAGGAGGGCCGAGCGCGGCAGTCGCGCCGGCGCTGGGCGAGGAAGCGGAGGGCCGCCGCCCGGTGAGCGTCTGCGGCGCCCAGTCGGGCGCGGGCTCCGGGCTGGGCTGCGCGCCCCGCGCCTCCGGGGCCGGGGGCGCCCGGCTCCTCGCGGCCGGCGCCGGGGGTGGGGCGGCGGGCGGCGCGCGGCGGGCGGCGAGGGGGCCCCGGGGGCCGGGCCCGGCGCGCCTCCCCGGTCCGCGGGCGGGGGCCGGGCCGGCGGGGAGCGGCGTCCGGGAAGCCGGGCCGGGGAGCCGGCCGGGGAGGGCCGAGGCCTGCTTCCGCCGCGCGCGCCGGGCCCCGGCCGCCGCCTTTGTTGCCCGCAGCCCGCCGGGAGAGGCCGGGGCCCGGCGAGGCCTGGGGCGGCGGCGCGGGGCCTGCGCGCTCGGACCCCGGGGCCTGGGGCGGCGGGCGGCGCGCGGCGGGCGGCGAGGGCCCGGCGGCCGGGCCCGGCGCGCCTCCCGGTCCGCGGGCGGGGCCGGGCCGGCGGGGAGCGGCGTCCGGGAAGCCGGGCCGGGGAGCCGGCCGGGAGGCCGAGGCCTGCTTCCGCCGCGCGCGCCGGGCCCCGGCCGCCGCCTTTGTTGCCCGCAGCCCGCCGGGAGAGGCCGGGGCCCGGCGAGGCCTGGGGCGGCGGCGCGGGGCCTGCGCGCTCGGACCCCGGGGCCTGGGGCGGCGGGCGGCGGGCGGGCGCGGGAGGCCGGGGCCGGCCGCGGGTCGCGTCGGGCCGGGACCCGGGGGGTGGCGCGCGGGGCCGCGCCGCCGCAGCCGCGCGGGCCTGGGGACCTGGGGGTGTGGAGCCGCCCGCGGCGCCGGCCGGGCCTGGGGCTCAGTGCGCTCCAGGGGGCCCCTCTGTGGCTGCTTCTGGGTCGGAACTGTTGACGGTTTCTCGGGGGCCGGGGTCGGCCCAGAACTTGGAGCGGGCGCCGTCCTCCGCAGGCCAACTTCACGCCGAGTCGGAATCCGGAATTCGGGGTCCCCAGCCCCGCTCGGTGGAATTCAGGGGCAGGTGGGACGCTGGGGCCGACCTCAGGCTCCCGGTAGACACAGAGCCGCGGGTGGAATCCAGTGCCACCCATGTTCCTTGAAACGTCTGCCTTGGGAAGGGCGACAGGCCACTTACTCGCCTGTGGACGAGGATGGCGAACGTAGCAGTCACCATTAATAAGTGTGAATGAGACCCCAGACGTTGCCCAGATACGTTTTTCTTGGACCGGGGTCCTTGGATAAAGATACTGAGTCATCAAACCAAAGTCCGCCGCCCCCATGTCAAGATGAAATGTCCGAGGTGTTCCCAAGCGCAGGAGGCGTACATTTATCTTGACTTCTTCTTGTTGTTGTCATTAACCCAGGGAACACCACAGCGTGCAATGTACATAGCCGACTTGAATGAATGGATGTTCAGTGGAATAGTGTGGGGAATCAGTTTTGTTTAAAAACATGAATGGCGCTGTTTATCAGGTTTCACAGAGGAAAACCTGGAAATACAGCCTGTGATCTCTTTCCGGGACTTTCATGTTTATTTCTGCATCAGGTAGCATGGATACTGGTTACGTTGCAGAAGCCACTCGGGCTCCAGATAGAGTACGTGGCCTCCACCCTTGGCTTCCGACACTACCCCTGATGGTTTCTTGTGGCCTCTTGGGAAGCCACCGCTCTGACCTTGAACTTGACTAGGATTCTTAGAAGAGGTTACCTGTGACCTGGCAAGTACTGTCCCCTGGTTTGGGTAGGATCCACCCGCATTATACACCAGAACCTGCAGTCTCTTGAGGACACTTCAGCATTTCTCTTGAAGCACTTTTTCTCTCTTTTTTTTCCCCCTTATGATCTTTAAATACCTCCTGAGTTGGTGGGAGGTACCTGGCATTGCCCTTTCCCCTCTGTTAGGGGGAAGATGGGCAGGCCTTAGACCTGGCGTCCTCAGGACCCAGGGGCATGCCCTTGGGTGTCAGTTGGCACCCTCCCGTGTAGTGCCTTGCAGGGAGTGGCAGAGCAGGAGTTGGGGTGCCATTAACCTGGGGTACAGCCAGCCTGGGCCAGCAGTGACCTGGGAGGAAAACTCAGTTGTGCTAAATGGATTCCTGTTCACCTCATGCCGGTTTTAATGTCCTCCTTTCTAGGGGTCAGAAGCACGCATCTTCTTAAGCCTGTCTTGTTAGGTCATGTCAGTCTTTAGAGAAAACTCTGGTCGTTTTCTCCATTGTGGTCAGTTTTCAGGAAGCTTTTGTGTTACTCATATTTTATTTGACTTATAGAAGTAATTGTGTCATCTTACTTCGAAGTTACACAGTATTCCGAAACAAGGAACTGTTAATGCCCATTTCTGAGTTTGTGGCAGTTACTGTTATTATTCGCTCACAAATAGGCAGTTGTGCAAAATGGGTCACGCACACACAGAGGTACACACAAATATGTTGAAGTACGAGGTCCGCCCCCCGCCGCCCCACGTTATTTGTAATCTCATGTGACTAATGGATGTGCGTGCAAGTGGTTTAATACTTAACAAGGGTGGGCAGGTAAATGACCTCGAGTTAAAAAGATCACCTTTTGCTGTCTTCTGCTTGTTGCATCCTTTATGGGAAATGAAGATTGTCTGCTTCAGTTCTCCGTCCTCATCACTAACCTCCTTCAGTTCTGGAAACGACTCTTCTGTGGTGCCCAGGTACTTTTGTAAAATTATTCCTTTTGCAAGAGAGGTGTTTATAATATTAGTGTGTCTTGAAAAGGGAAAACTTTCTCGTAGGAGTAGCTTGATGGAAAGAGTTATCCGGGTTGTGAAAGAGAAACAGCAGTGGGCATGTTCTCAAGTGTACTGAGAGCGAAGTGGTCATTCATATGTTTCTGGCTTATTATGTTGCACAGCGTGCTGCTTTAGCTGGTAAGTAGGGAAGGCTTTCGGACTCAAGGTACGTTTGCGTTAAACCGACCTCAGGGTCGTCTTTGATGATTCATACAGACCTTACGTTGACTTTGCTGTGACAGTTGTTTTGGGTGACCGTTGGCCTCGTTGATGTTTGAAGAATAGCCAGACTTGGATAAAGTCGTTGGTGACTTCCGTTCTCCCTTTGCACGGGGAGGACCTTCTGGAGGTGTTAGACCTTTAGGGAGAAGCGTGTGTTGCTCTCTTGTGACCTTGAAGACACTCCTGCCCTGCTGGAGCTGTATTCCTCATCTGGGGCTCGGGGCTAGTAATCCATCTAACAGGGTTACTGTGAGCATGTAGATGCCGGTTTTAATGTCCTCCTTTCTAGGGGTCAGAAGCACGCATCTTCTTAAGCCTGTCTTGTTAGGTCATGTCAGTCTTTAGAGAAAACTCTGGTCGTTTTCTCCATTGTGGTCAGTTTTCAGGAAGCTTTTGTGTTACTCATATTTTATTTGACTTATAGAAGTAATTGTGTCATCTTACTTCGAAGTTACACAGTATTCCGAAACAAGGAACTGTTAATGCCCATTTCTGAGTTTGTGGCAGTTACTGTTATTATTCGCTCACAAATAGGCAGTTGTGCAAAATGGGTCACGCACACACAGAGGTACACACAAATATGTTGAAGTACGAGGTCCGCCCCCCGCCGCCCCACGTTATTTGTAATCTCATGTGACTAATGGATGTGCGTGCAAGTGGTTTAATACTTAACAAGGGTGGGCAGGTAAATGACCTCGAGTTAAAAAGATCACCTTTTGCTGTCTTCTGCTTGTTGCATCCTTTATGGGAAATGAAGATTGTCTGCTTCAGTTCTCCGTCCTCATCACTAACCTCCTTCAGTTCTGGAAACGACTCTTCTGTGGTGCCCAGGTACTTTTGTAAAATTATTCCTTTTGCAAGAGAGGTGTTTATAATATTAGTGTGTCTTGAAAAGGGAAAACTTTCTCGTAGGAGTAGCTTGATGGAAAGAGTTATCCGGGTTGTGAAAGAGAAACAGCAGTGGGCATGTTCTCAAGTGTACTGAGAGCGAAGTGGTCATTCATATGTTTCTGGCTTATTATGTTGCACAGCGTGCTGCTTTAGCTGGTAAGTAGGGAAGGCTTTCGGACTCAAGGTACGTTTGCGTTAAACCGACCTCAGGGTCGTCTTTGATGATTCATACAGACCTTACGTTGACTTTGCTGTGACAGTTGTTTTGGGTGACCGTTGGCCTCGTTGATGTTTGAAGAATAGCCAGACTTGGATAAAGTCGTTGGTGACTTCCGTTCTCCCTTTGCACGGGGAGGACCTTCTGGAGGTGTTAGACCTTTAGGGAGAAGCGTGTGTTGCTCTCTTGTGACCTTGAAGACACTCCTGCCCTGCTGGAGCTGTATTCCTCATCTGGGGCTCCGGCGGGGGCTAGTAATCCATCTAACAGGGTTACTGTGAGCATGTAGATGCTTCGTGTGAGAGAGACCCAGACTCACCCATCACAGAGAAGACTGGTGCCCGGTTCTTGAGTTTGTCTTGAACGGCCCTCTCTCTGCCTCCGCACGGAGCGGTGGTCCGGCCTCTCTGGCCCTCCACATTCCAGGCTGCGTCTCCGTGCTCACCTTTGACGGAGTTGGCTCTTCCAAGGCTCCTCCTGTGGTTGGTTCTTTCTCGCATTGTAATGCCGGGGTCATGGTCTCAGAGAAGCCGGCCCTGACCACCCTTCCTTAGAGCGCCATCGATAATCCTGTTTATCAGTTTGTGTGTTTCTAAGCTGACATTGATTACTAAGCTCCCTGTGGAGCGAGGTCTTTCTCCCGTCTTCCTCACACATCGTGCAGAGCCTGGGCACTGGATGGGGACCCGGTGTACAGAAAGCATGGGGCGAGTTTTATGTGGTCATCCATGTGTGAAAGGCAACGATGTGCTGCCTGGATCCTGGATGTCTGTTGGTTTGGGTGTGTTTCTTATTTTCCCCTGACTGCGCTGATCCGCTCAGCTGAATGCATCATAGCATAACATGGTGTAAGTTCATGACGCTCCATGGCCCACGTAGCCCCACACTGGGAGAAGTCCCTCTCCCTGTAGGGCTGCGTGTGTGTCTGAGTTCACTCACGCTCCCGACTGGCTGGCCATGACGAGGCCCGAGTGTCCGTCTTCTCTGGACGCACCGTTGTTTGGGGTGCCAGGAGAGGCCCGCCCAGAGCACGCTTCCCTTGAAGTTGCTTTGCAGATCATAGTGGGTGAGACTTGACTTGTCCGGCACTTCCAGAACTCTTAGAACTCGACAAGAAGGAATAACGCACCAGGAATTAGGCCAGCCAGGGAGCTGCGTGACTCTGGCCACAGCCGGTGAAGAATCCGCTTGGTGGGACTTCCGTTCTCCCTTTGCACGGGAGGACCTTCTGGAGGTGTTAGACCTTTAGGGAGAAGCGTGTGTTGCTCTCTTGTGACCTTGAAGACACTCCTGCCCTGCTGGAGCTGTATTCCTCATCTGGGGCTCGGGGCTAGTAATCCATCTAACAGGGTTACTGTGAGCATGTAGATGCTTCGTGTGAGAGAGACCCAGACTCACCCATCACAGAGAAGACTGGTGCCCGGTTCTTGAGTTTGTCTTGAACGGCCCTCTCTCTGCCTCCGCACGGAGCGGTGGTCCGGCCTCTCTGGCCCTCCACATTCCAGGCTGCGTCTCCGTGCTCACCTTTGACGGAGTTGGCTCTTCCAAGGCTCCTCCTGTGGTTGGTTCTTTCTCGCATTGTAATGCCGGGGTCATGGTCTCAGAGAAGCCGGCCCTGACCACCCTTCCTTAGAGCGCCATCGATAATCCTGTTTATCAGTTTGTGTGTTTCTAAGCTGACATTGATTACTAAGCTCCCTGTGGAGCGAGGTCTTTCTCCGTCTTCCTCACACATCGTGCAGAGCCTGGGCACTGGATGGGGACCCGGTGTACAGAAAGCATGGGGCGAGTTTTATGTGGTCATCCATGTGTGAAAGGCAACGATGTGCTGCCTGGATCCTGGATGTCTGTTGGTTTGGGTGTGTTTCTTATTTTCCCCTGACTGCGCTGATCCGCTCAGCTGAATGCATCATAGCATAACATGGTGTAAGTTCATGACGCTCCATGGCCCACGTAGCCCCACACTGGGAGAAGTCCCTCTCCCTGTAGGGCTGCGTGTGTGTCTGAGTTCACTCACGCTCCCGACTGGCTGGCCATGACGAGGCCCGAGTGTCCGTCTTCTCTGGACGCACCGTTGTTTGGGGTGCCAGGAGAGGCCCGCCCAGAGCACGCTTCCCTTGAAGTTGCTTTGCAGATCATAGTGGGTGAGACTTGACTTGTCCGGCACTTCCAGAACTCTTAGAACTCGACAAGAAGGAATAACGCACCAGGAATTAGGCCAGCCAGGGAGCTGCGTGACTCTGGCCACAGCCGGTGAAGGTGGGCTCTCGCAGGGCTGCAGATCGAGACTTCACTGTCAGCCCTGTGATTCTAGAGGGCAGGTTTTTAAAATAAATCAAAGTCTTATTTATTTTATTCATAAAATAATAGTGTGCCTTCCTCCACGTTGGTGTTAAAATTAAGTGAGCTAATGCATGTAGGAGGCTTCCCTGGTGGCTCAGATGGTATGAATGCGCTGGCGATGCAGGAGACCCAGGCTCAGTCCCCAGGTCGGGAAGATCCTCTGGAGAAGGGCCTGGCTGCCCACGCTAGTATTCTTGCCTGGAGAATCCCATGGACTGAGGAGCCTGGTGGGCTACCGTGCATGCGGTTGCAAAGAGTCAGACACGACTGAGTGACTAACACTTCCACTTTCTTTTCACTGCACATAAAAGTAGGAGTTCAGTGCCTCGCATGTAACAGGTGCTAATAGTAATAATTGGTGGTTCAGTGGTAAAGAGCCCCCCTGCCGATAGAGGAGATGTGGGTTCGATCCCTGGTCAGGAAGATCCCCTGGAGGAGGAAATGGCAACCCACTCCAGTGTTCTTGCCTGGAGAATTCCATGGACAAAGGCTACAGTCCATTGAGTCGCAAAGAGTTGGACACGACTGAGCATCTGACACTTTCACAATGTAAGCAGCAGAGGGTTAACCGGCTCCGGTCATCGTGGTCAGTTGGTGGAAAGTCTTAAACAGAAAGGTACGACGTGTGGCTGCCTGCAACGTCCCTCGCGCGTAATTACTTGTTTTAGTATTGTTTTATCACTCATTACAGCCATCACACTGAAATTTTTTCTTAAAATTATTATAAGGACATCCCACTTGGAGACTATGTTTGGGGAGTGGTGGCTATTCCATTGTCCTTGGGAGCCGACGCTGGAGTAGTAGAGAACCGGGAAAGAAGACGAGACCACGCCTCTGCAGGCCTGCGCGAGGGAGCCGTCTGAGCGTCAGTAAACCCTGCCAGCGTCGCCATGCCATCCTGAAATCCTCCACCAGGTAAGCTTGGCCATGCGAAGAGCGTCTATCTAGATCCAGCCGTTCAGTGGTAGCTTGAGATGATGTCTAGCATTTCCATCAGTTTTCAGAGTGAATGTTGCTCTTTGGCGCTGTGTAGAAAAGGGGTACCCAGCAGGTGCTCCGGGCCACCTGGGGCTTGGTGCTGCTTGCCATCGTCCTTCCGCACTGCAGGTGTGCGAGTGAGGGGCGGGACTCGGGCCGCCCCAGGGCACGCTGGGCGGTGGGAGCGCAGGGTCAGTGGGCACTCTTGAGAAGTATGATGGACTTTTACTGGTGGACGTGTTCCTTCCTGTGATTTTCTCTTGTGTTGATGTTTCTAGGAATGAAGGTGTTTGTTATGAAACCTGAGTTGTGGTTTTAAAGAAAGTATTGTCCCTGTGATAATCGTCATTTCTATCTGTTGACATTGCTTTTAAAGTTAAAAATAGCTGCCTTTTAGGGAGCTACCTTTCAGGACACTGCCAAGTGTCGCCGACTGTCCAGAGTAGGTGAGCACACACCAGATGCGGAATTATATTAGGGTTTCAGTGGCAGAATTAGGGTCTTTCTTGAATTAGAAGGAACCTTCTGGTAGCCTTAACCTTACCCAGCTGATGACGAGCCTGAGCGTGGTCCCGTGGCATACCCGCGTCTCGTGCCATGTTGCTCACGGATTCCAGAATGCAGCTCTTCTGGCCATTGATGCAGGGTGTCCTCCGTTACTTCCGGTGGCCAGGGAATGTGGACTGAGGCTTCGTGGAGGATGTCACGGTTGAGCGAACTCCGGGAGGGCACTTGGGAGAGCTGTAGAGGCAGGGCAGCGCCGCAGCCGCCGCCCAGAGGCGCCTTTCTCCTCTCCTGAAGGGCCACCTGTTGTGCTTCTTGGTTTTACTTCCGTCATCTGCTGGAGCTCCTCCTCCTAGAAGCTTCCTAGAAAGGTGATGGAGTGTGTGTGTGATTGCCTGTCAGAAAGTGTCTTTCCTCTACATGTGTGCTCTCGACGCTGGAGTAGTAGAGAACCGGGAAAGAAGACGAGACCACGCCTCTGCAGGCCTGCGCGAGGGAGCCGTCTGAGCGTCAGTAAACCCTGCCAGCGTCGCCATGCCATCCTGAAATCCTCCACCAGGTAAGCTTGGCCATGCGAAGAGCGTCTATCTAGATCCAGCCGTTCAGTGGTAGCTTGAGATGATGTCTAGCATTTCCATCAGTTTTCAGAGTGAATGTTGCTCTTTGGCGCTGTGTAGAAAAGGGGTACCCAGCAGGTGCTCCGGGCCACCTGGGGCTTGGTGCTGCTTGCCATCGTCCTTCCGCACTGCAGGTGTGCGAGTGAGGGGCGGGACTCGGGCCGCCCCAGGGCACGCTGGGCGGTGGGAGCGCAGGGTCAGTGGGCACTCTTGAGAAGTATGATGGACTTTTACTGGTGGACGTGTTCCTTCCTGTGATTTTCTCTTGTGTTGATGTTTCTAGGAATGAAGGTGTTTGTTATGAAACCTGAGTTGTGGTTTTAAAGAAAGTATTGTCCCTGTGATAATCGTCATTTCTATCTGTTGACATTGCTTTTAAAGTTAAAAATAGCTGCCTTTTAGGGAGCTACCTTTCAGGACACTGCCAAGTGTCGCCGACTGTCCAGAGTAGGTGAGCACACACCAGATGCGGAATTATATTAGGGTTTCAGTGGCAGAATTAGGGTCTTTCTTGAATTAGAAGGAACCTTCTGGTAGCCTTATCCTTACCCAGCTGATGACGAGCCTGAGCGTGGTCCCGTGGCATACCCGCGTCTCGTGCCATGTTGCTCACGGATTCCAGAATGCAGCTCTTCTGGCCATTGACGCAGGGTGTCCTCCGTTACTTCCGGTGGCCAGGGAATGTGGACTGAGTCTTCGTGGAGGATGTCACGGTTGAGCGAACTCCGGGAGGGCACTTGGGAGAGCTGTAGAGGCAGGGCAGCGCCGCAGCCGCCGCCCAGAGGCGCCTTTCTCCTCTCCTGAAGGGCCACCTGTTGTGCTTCTTGGTTTTACTTCCGTCATCTGCTGGAGCTCCTCCTCCTAGAAGCTTCCTAGAAAGGTGATGGAGTGTGTGTGTGATTGCCTGTCAGAAAGTGTCTTTCCTCTACATGTGTGCTCTGTCTTCTGGCTGGGTGTGGGCTTGCCAGGCGGCTCAGGCAGCACAGGACCCAGCTGCCGTGAGGAGACGTGGGCTTGACCCGAGTCAGGTCGGTCCCCTGCAGGGGGATGGCTGCCCAGCCCAGCCCTCTTTCCTGGAGGACCCCGCGGACTGAGAGCCTGGCGGGCTGAAGTCCGTGGGCCGCAGAGTCAGCCACGACTGAAGCGACCTAGCGTGCCCGCCCGCCCGCACGCGTGGTGGCCGTGTGCAGGACTGGAGGTCACTGTCTCGGCCGGCGTGGACTAGGTCATGCTGCAGTGGCAGATCAGCTCTGCAGCCTCCGTGTGTAAATCCCGCCTCTTGCGTCAGCTCTGCGCCCTCGGTGTGTAAATCCCGCCTCTTGCGTCAGCTCTGCGCCCTCGGTGTGTAAATCCCGCCTCTTGCGTCAGCTCTGCGCCCTCGGTGTGTAAATCCCGCCTCTTGCTTGCTCTCAGCAGGTCCGCTGGGCCGGGGGCTCCCGGGCCTCTTCCTGCACCTCCCGTCCTGTCGCCCGGGCTCCGGCTGCACAGCAGGTGCAGGCGAGGGCCGACAGTGCGCGAGCTGGCAGAGAAGTCTGGCCTGGGAGCCACCCCCGGCCCTGTTGCCCGCAGGCCTGGGTGTCCTGGGCCGGGCGCCGTCGCGTGGCCCTGCGGCGCTGCGGGGCCGGGGGCGCTCGGGAAGACTTGCTGACCGTGCCCGCGTGCGGCGCTGGAGCCGCGCTGCCTCCTGGGCTTGAGGACGTGGCTCCACCGACCTCCAGCTCTCCGTGTTACCCCGTGTCAGTTGCCATCTCTCTCCCGGTCGTTTGTACGTGCTTTTGTTCTCTTTCTGGAAGCTTTGTGATATCTTTCTGTAATCACCTAAATTTTAAAATTTCACCATGATGTGCCTGATGATTCTTTTTTTTTCTTGAGTGCACAGAGCATTCCAAGAAGTCTTTCAGTGTGTAAACTGCATTCTTCAGTTTTGGAAAAAACTTAAAGTTTTCTTTTATAATTTTTTTCTCTTACCATTTTCTCTTCCTTTCTCTTCAAAGCTCTCCTTTGTTTGGTGTTGGACCTCCTGAATTGATGTATTAATTTTTCTTAAATATTTAAGTCAGTTTGGTTCTTTTCGGAGGAAGGATTATCTCAGTTTTTCTTCTATTGAATTTTAGTTTTGGCTATAAGAGTTTTTGTTTTCTAACTATTCTCTACTCCCACTTTTTAATAAATAGCATCTGACTCTTGTTTCAGATTTGTAGTATTTTTTTCTTAGTCTTGTTTTTGTTGCCTGCCCATGCAGCAGGCTTAGGTTTCAGCTTTCTGTCATTTGTCTAAACTGGTTAACACTTGTCATCTGTGTTCCAAGTTTCCTTGTCCTCGTGTTTTTTTCTGTTTGTTTCAATGTTTTGACCAAGTGGCTAGTGGAATCTTGATTCCCTGGCCAAGGATTGAACTGAGGCCCCCTGCATTGAAAGTGCAGAAAACTGGACTTCCAGGGATGGTTTTTTTTTGTAGTGATAAAGTACATGTTTCCTAAGAAGCTTGTCCAAAGTTTTCATTTGTTTGGCCAGCATCAGTGAGTAGTGAAGTCGTTTACTTTGGGGCAGCCTAGGTCTGATGTTTCTTTGAAGATTTTCATTGTGTTTTCAGTTAGTGTTGTCATGAAATCACCCCTGTGTCACTGAACTTTGACTTAATTTGTGAAATACCTGCTGTGATCTACAGAAAGCAGCATGAATTATTTTCAGTTGGATCATTTTAAAAGCCTCAGAAGATAACCCTGTTTGGCAGCCTATAATAAGTGATTACTTTTTGACAATCAAGTTAGCATTTTACAGTGTAATAATCTTTTCTGTTTTGTAAGATATTTATATTTGCTTAATAGGGACTATATCATTCATATTTATTTATTTATGGCTGTGCTGGGGCTTCGGTGCTGCCAAGGCTGCTCTCACTGCAGTGGCTTCCCCCGTGGCCCCGGGCTCGAAGCACAGGCTCAGTAGTTGCAGCACGTGGGCTGTGTTCCTCGAGGCACGTGGGATCTTCCCAGAACAGGGATTGAACCCGTGTCCTCTGCATTGGCAGGTGGATTCTTTACCACTGAACCACCAGGGAGGCCCTTTATCATTCATTTGAATAATTATTGCTCTACAGGATTTCCTTTATCGCTAATTACCAATGAACGAGATTTACATTCACTCTTAATATACATCTGATAAACCTTATATGGATTACTTTTTGTATACCAAATCTGCTATTCATTATTTGGGTATACTTAGGTAAAATGAGGAAAAGATTGTTTCAACTAAAAGCTCTTACTCTCTAATGCAAATCTAGTGAAAAACTCTTAAATGCTCTGTGTAAAAACATTTAAACAGATAGTTGACAAATTACTGTTTAAATTGTGGCTTTAGTGTTAAAACTTGAAGACTGAAGGCAGTCAAAGTCATTGCTTTGCCTTTCAATTAATTTTATGTGCATGTTATCGTTAGGAGTTACACATTTTTGCTTTAGTTGTTTGATATATTTAAGAGACCCTATGGGTAAACAGATTTTGAAGAATGAAATGTGATGAAGGAATTTCGTCGTTACCCCCGCCCCCAGAATAGAAGTAAACGGCAGACAGACTGGGCTCCTCCTTGACTGTCAGCAGTTGGTCAGAGATTCTCAAAGGATCTTACCTACTTGGTAGTGTAACCAGTAGTTTAATACTTTCTTGTAGGCAGTGAAATTGGTGAGATTATTTGGGAATTTTTTGTTTTTTAGCTAAAACATTAGTAAGTGCCTGAAAAGGTGTAAAAATATATATGTATATACAGTGAGAAAATCACCCAGCTTCTCCCGTGGCTCAGTGGACACCTGGTCCAGGAAGCCCCAATGCCCTGGGCAGCCACGCCCAAGAGCCGAGGACACAGCTGTTGAACGTGTCCTCTAGAGCCGGAATCGTAGCTCCTGAGCCCATGGGCCGCAGCTGCGGGAGCCTGCACCCCAGAGTCTGTGCTCCACGAGAGAAGCCGCTGCAGGGCAGCCCTGGCGCACCAGTGCCCCGCTCACCACCGCCAGAGAAAGCCCGTGCCGCAGCGGCCAGCCGCAGCCCAGCCCAGCCCAGAGTGAGCGCATCGTTTAAAGATCAGCGTGCGTACACGTAGCAAACAGTAATGAATTGGTTATAGGTGTACTACTTTTTAAATCTACTTAAAACCTGAGTTAAAAGACTGAGGAATGAGTTTATTTCAGTAATCAAGGCTTATAAACTGACTCCACTGATGGTTCAAAGATTTACATTCACTCTTAATATACATCTGATAAACCTTATATGGATTACTTTTTGTATACCAAATCTGCTATTCATTATTTGGGTATACTTAGGTAAAATGAGGAAAAGATTGTTTCAACTAAAAGCTCTTACTCTCTAATGCAAATCTAGTGAAAAACTCTTAAATGCTCTGTGTAAAAACATTTAAACAGATAGTTGACAAATTACTGTTTAAATTGTGGCTTTAGTGTTAAAACTTGAAGACTGAAGGCAGTCAAAGTCATTGCTTTGCCTTTCAATTAATTTTATGTGCATGTTATCGTTAGGAGTTACACATTTTTGCTTTAGTTGTTTGATATATTTAAGAGACCCTATGGGTAAACAGATTTTGAAGAATGAAATGTGATGAAGGAATTTCGTCGTTACCCCCGCCCCCAGAATAGAAGTAAACGGCAGACAGACTGGGCTCCTCCTTGACTGTCAGCAGTTGGTCAGAGATTCTCAAAGGATCTTACCTACTTGGTAGTGTAACCAGTAGTTTAATACTTTCTTGTAGGCAGTGAAATTGGTGAGATTATTTGGGAATTTTTTGTTTTTTAGCTAAAACATTAGTAAGTGCCTGAAAAGGTGTAAAAATATATATGTATATACAGTGAGAAAATCACCCAGCTTCTCCCGTGGCTCAGTGGACACCTGGTCCAGGAAGCCCCAATGCCCTGGGCAGCCACGCCCAAGAGCCGAGGACACAGCTGTTGAACGTGTCCTCTAGAGCCGGAATCGTAGCTCCTGAGCCCATGGGCCGCAGCTGCGGGAGCCTGCACCCCAGAGTCTGTGCTCCACGAGAGAAGCCGCTGCAGGGCAGCCCTGGCGCACCAGTGCCCCGCTCACCACCGCCAGAGAAAGCCCGTGCCGCAGCGGCCAGCCGCAGCCCAGCCCAGCCCAGAGTGAGCGCATCGTTTAAAGATCAGCGTGCGTACACGTAGCAAACAGTAATGAATTGGTTATAGGTGTACTACTTTTTAAATCTACTTAAAACCTGAGTTAAAAGACTGAGGAATGAGTTTATTTCAGTAATCAAGGCTTATAAACTGACTCCACTGATGGTTCAAATGATCGAATTTATGAACATTTGTTCTATATTCAATTTAATAAGACTGTATTGAGTACGGTTATAGAAAAAGGTGTTTAGAAGTCCTGCAATGCAAATTCACTACAGGTTAAACTTCTAAGTCTGCATATATATTTTTTTTGACATATTTTGAATTACCACAGTGGTGGCATTATTTTTTTCTTTTTTAATTTTGGCCTCTTTTTTTAAAAAATTTATTTATTTATTTATTTGGGGGGGTGGGTGGGGGAGGGAGAGGGGAAGGCGGGCCATTTCTATTGCTCTTTCATTTGTCTATTTTCATCCATCTTTGTTCTTTGGTCCGTGTGGGCCTCCCATCGCGGTGGCCTCTGTTGTCGCAGAGCACGGGCTGTGGGCGCATGCGCTCCAGAGCTCTGGCTTGGTAATTGGACACATCTGTCCAGCCGCTTTTTGGCACATGGGGTCTTCCCAGCCCAGGGATCAAACCGGCGCCCCTTGCACTGCAAAGTGGTGTCCTTACCCACTGGACCACCAGGGAAGCCCTAATTTTGGCCTCTTTTATTGTTTTTTTAATTTATTTATTTTCATCCATCGTCATCCTGTGGCCTGTGTGGGCCTCCCATTGCAGTGGCCTCTCTGGTTGCAGAGCACCAGCTCTGGGCACATGCCCAGACACGCTGGTCCAGCCGCTCCATGGCACATGGAATCTTCCCGGGCCAGGGATCGAACTGGTGCCTCTTGCACTGCAAGGCAGACTCTTTCCCCACTGGACCACCAGGGAAGCCCTCAGTCTGCATATTTTTGTTTTCATTGAATCAGATGATTTTAGAGGTTGATACATTTTAAAGATGAGTATTTTTATTTTATATGGGAAATATGAGATTGGAAATTGACTCTGTCACATGGCAAACTTAGTGCCACGTTGTATTTTTGTATCTAGAAAAGGCGCCTCCTGCAGGATTCTTGCCTGGAAAATCTCCTGTGCACGTGCCCGACGGGCTATCGTTTAAAGATCAGCGTGCGTACACGTAGCAAACAGTAATGAATTGGTTATAGGTGTACTACTTTTAAATCTACTTAAAACCTGAGTTAAAAGACTGAGGAATGAGTTTATTTCAGTAATCAAGGCTTATAAACTGACTCCACTGATGGTTCAAATGATCGAATTTATGAACATTTGTTCTATATTCAATTTAATAAGACTGTATTGAGTACGGTTATAGAAAAAGGTGTTTAGAAGTCCTGCAATGCAAATTCACTACAGGTTAAACTTCTAAGTCTGCATATATATTTTTTTTGACATATTTTGAATTACCACAGTGGTGGCATTATTTTTTTCTTTTTTAATTTTGGCCTCTTTTTTTAAAAAATTTATTTATTTATTTATTTGGGGGGGGGAGGGAGAGGGGAAGGCGGGCCATTTCTATTGCTCTTTCATTTGTCTATTTTCATCCATCTTTGTTCTTTGGTCCGTGTGGGCCTCCCATCGCGGTGGCCTCTGTTGTCGCAGAGCACGGGCTGTGGGCGCATGCGCTCCAGAGCTCTGGCTTGGTAATTGGACACATCTGTCCAGCCGCTTTTTGGCACATGGGGTCTTCCCAGCCCAGGGATCAAACCGGCGCCCCTTGCACTGCAAAGTGGTGTCCTTACCCACTGGACCACCAGGGAAGCCCTAATTTTGGCCTCTTTTATTGTTTTTTTAATTTATTTATTTTCATCCATCGTCATCCTGTGGCCTGTGTGGGCCTCCCATTGCAGTGGCCTCTCTGGTTGCAGAGCACCAGCTCTGGGCACATGCCCAGACACGCTGGTCCAGCCGCTCCATGGCACATGGAATCTTCCCGGGCCAGGGATCGAACTGGTGCCTCTTGCACTGCAAGGCAGACTCTTTCCCCACTGGACCACCAGGGAAGCCCTCAGTCTGCATATTTTTGTTTTCATTGAATCAGATGATTTTAGAGGTTGATACATTTTAAAGATGAGTATTTTTATTTTATATGGGAAATATGAGATTGGAAATTGACTCTGTCACATGGCAAACTTAGTGCCACGTTGTATTTTTGTATCTAGAAAAGGCGCCTCCTGCAGGATTCTTGCCTGGAAAATCTCCTGTGCACGTGCCCGACGGGCTACAGTCTGTGGGGTCGCCAGGAGTCGGACATGACTTCGTGACTGAAGCAGGCACGCACAGAGAGGGAGTTGGTTCACTTGAAAATTTCAGTTGATTCTGCCAGTGTTGTGGTTATACCAGGAGTTTTTCAGAGTGAGAGTGGGGAAGGGAGTTGAGGCAGTGTTCTGCAGAGTGATGGTGATTTACCGTGGAATGCAGCTGGGGCAGGCAGGGAGGAGGGTCTTGGAAGAGTGGGGGGCTGTGACTCTAGCTGTTTAAACTTGGACTGCTCAGTTCAGACTGCATACACATGAAATACCATGTGATACCGGATTTGCAAAAACGTTGCTGTAAGTGGGCTGGAGAGGAGGAGGAGGCAGAGTTCTAACACAACAGAAATAATTCGGTCTTCTTACCTGTTTGCTTCACTGTTTGGTGGTCCTGCTGTGTCTGAAAGCCAAGGGAAGGCTTCGCATCCCGCTCTGGGCTGATGGGTGGATTCAGCTCTTCCCTTTTAAAAAGTACCTTAAGAGCACACAGACTTACAGACTCTGCTCTCACAAACAGACTCCATGGTGGTTTTCTTTTTTATTAAATAGGTTATTTTGAAAATAAGGTATTGGAAATACGCACAAAGTCTTCTGCGATCCATTTGACAGTTAGGCTATGTTTCTTTCTGGTCTGATTTTTCTCCCTATTTCTTCTACATTATCGAGGCCACACTTTACATAAGATTTTGTTTCCTGTGTTTTTGTACTTAACAAATGAACAATATGAACTTTTCCCCCAAGTTATTTATAACTCTCTATAAATACCAATTTTAGTGGTTCCCTAAAGTTCCATTGTGTAGATGTGGAGGAATTTTGTTTACAGTTCTCGTAGTGTTGGAAATTAGAATGTTTCTGATTTTTTAAATTTAAATATATTTTATTATCACATTTTAAAGATGAGTATTTTTATTTTATATGGGAAATATGAGATTGGAAATTGACTCTGTCACATGGCAAACTTAGTGCCACGTTGTATTTTTGTATCTAGAAAAGGCGCCTCCTGCAGGATTCTTGCCTGGAAAATCTCCTGTGCACGTGCCCGACGGGCTACAGTCTGTGGGGTCGCCAGGAGTCGGACATGACTTCGTGACTGAAGCAGGCACGCACAGAGAGGGAGTTGGTTCACTTGAAAATTTCAGTTGATTCTGCCAGTGTTGTGGTTATACCAGGAGTTTTTCAGAGTGAGAGTGGGGAAGGGAGTTGAGGCAGTGTTCTGCAGAGTGATGGTGATTTACCGTGGAATGCAGCTGGGGCAGGCAGGGAGGAGGGTCTTGGAAGAGTGGGGGGCTGTGACTCTAGCTGTTTAAACTTGGACTGCTCAGTTCAGACTGCATACACATGAAATACCATGTGATACCGGATTTGCAAAAACGTTGCTGTAAGTGGGCTGGAGAGGAGGAGGAGGCAGAGTTCTAACACAACAGAAATAATTCGGTCTTCTTACCTGTTTGCTTCACTGTTTGGTGGTCCTGCTGTGTCTGAAAGCCAAGGGAAGGCTTCGCATCCCG
This sequence comes from Tragulus kanchil, assembly GCA_022376925.1. Taxonomy (NCBI): domain Eukaryota; kingdom Metazoa; phylum Chordata; class Mammalia; order Artiodactyla; family Tragulidae; genus Tragulus; species Tragulus kanchil. The sequence goes on from JAIOJX010000003.1 coordinate 163,557,454, forward strand.
CTCTGGGCTGATGGGTGGATTCAGCTCTTCCCTTTTAAAAAGTACCTTAAGAGCACACAGACTTACAGACTCTGCTCTCACAAACAGACTCCATGGTGGTTTTCTTTTTTATTAAATAGGTTATTTTGAAAATAAGGTATTGGAAATACGCACAAAGTCTTCTGCGATCCATTTGACAGTTAGGCTATGTTTCTTTCTGGTCTGATTTTTCTCCCTATTTCTTCTACATTATCGAGGCCACACTTTACATAAGATTTTGTTTCCTGTGTTTTTGTACTTAACAAATGAACAATATGAACTTTTCCCCCAAGTTATTTATAACTCTCTATAAATACCAATTTTAGTGGTTCCCTAAAGTTCCATTGTGTAGATGTGGAGGAATTTTGTTTACAGTTCTCGTAGTGTTGGAAATTAGAATGTTTCTGATTTTTTAAATTTAAATATATTTTGTTATCACATTATAAATGCAGGGGACATTGTTCTGCTTTGTTTTCGTATGCAAGATTTATAAAAACAGCATTGTTGGGTCAGAGAGTTGCATATAGCCAAATGATGTTTTATAACTAACTCTATTAAGATATTTTCAAGTAATGAATATCATCATTTAGAAAAATCTTTTCTGATTTTACTTGTGAAAAATCACTACTATTTTAATTTGAAATTCTTTGATTCTTAAGAGGATCAGTATTTTTCTGTGAATGTGTTGAGCCAGTTTTTTATCCCTGTGGAAAAATGCAAATCAGTCCCTTCCTCACACATGAGTCAGTACTAAGCAAGTGTTAGCCACGGATTTGGCTGTGAGAGGTAGGACCGTTGATCCTTTTTTGTAGGAAATAAAAGGAGATGCGTGCTGTCAGCATTGGAAACTTTTCTTTAGACAGTAGAAGCAGCCTACAGAAAAGGAAGACCTACAGACTCGACTGAGATTCAGTGAGATGCTTCCGCTCCTCAGGACACCACGGGAAGAGTAAGAAGGCGAGACACGAGTGCCGGGCAGCGTGGAAAAAAGAAAGTACCTGATCTGCGTAAACTGATATGGGGGCTTCCCAGGGGTCTGAAGTGTACCTGCCTTGTCGTAAATCGTTGTGGTCTGTATTTCTAGACACACATTTTAATAATTTTCCTCGTAATAAGGAAGAAATAAAAATGTTTGGAAGCCAACCCATTTTACGGTGCCACCAGTGCGACCGTGGGCTCATTGGAAATAGGTTATTTTGAAAATAAGGTATTGGAAATACGCACAAAGTCTTCTGCGATCCATTTGACAGTTAGGCTATGTTTCTTTCTGGTCTGATTTTTCTCCCTATTTCTTCTACATTATCGAGGCCACACTTTACATAAGATTTTGTTTCCTGTGTTTTTGTACTTAACAAATGAACAATATGAACTTTTCCCCCAAGTTATTTATAACTCTCTATAAATACCAATTTTAGTGGTTCCCTAAAGTTCCATTGTGTAGATGTGGAGGAATTTTGTTTACAGTTCTCGTAGTGTTGGAAATTAGAATGTTTCTGATTTTTTAAATTTAAATATATTTTGTTATCACATTATAAATGCAGGGGACATTGTTCTGCTTTGTTTTCGTATGCAAGATTTATAAAAACAGCATTGTTGGGTCAGAGAGTTGCATATAGCCAAATGATGTTTTATAACTAACTCTATTAAGATATTTTCAAGTAATGAATATCATCATTTAGAAAAATCTTTTCTGATTTTACTTGTGAAAAATCACTACTATTTTAATTTGAAATTCTTTGATTCTTAAGAGGATCAGTATTTTTCTGTGAATGTGTTGAGCCAGTTTTTTATCCCTGTGGAAAAATGCAAATCAGTCCCTTCCTCACACATGAGTCAGTACTAAGCAAGTGTTAGCCACGGATTTGGCTGTGAGAGGTAGGACCGTTGATCCTTTTCTGTAGGAAATAAAAGGAGATGCGTGCTGTCAGCATTGGAAACTTTTCTTTAGACAGTAGAAGCAGCCTACAGAAAAGGAAGACCTACAGACTCGACTGAGATTCAGTGAGATGCTTCCGCTCCTCAGGACACCACGGGAAGAGTAAGAAGGCGAGACACGAGTGCCGGGCAGCGTGGAAAAAAGAAAGTACCTGATCTGCGTAAACTGATATGGGGGCTTCCCAGGGGTCTGAAGTGTACCTGCCTTGTCGTAAATCGTTGTGGTCTGTATTTCTAGACACACATTTTAATAATTTTCCTCGTAATAAGGAAGAAATAAAAATGTTTGGAAGCCAACCCATTTTACGGTGCCACCAGTGACGACCGTGGGCTCCAGCGTCTCGGCGTCCTCGCCGCCGCTGGGTCTTGTCCTCCCTCGGGTGGTCGAGGTCTCCCGTCGCGGTGTTCAGTGGCTTTGTCCCCACTACCTGCAGTGGTGCGTGCCTTTCCAGTGCTCACTAGCTGCCTGTGGGTCTTCTTGGGTAGCAGGTCTTCTTTAAGTCTTTTGCCCTCTTAGAGCAGGTTGTTTGTCTTGTCGTTTGGCCTTAAGCGTTCTTTACATGCTGGTCTGGGGTCGAGTCCTTTACCAGGTACGTGGTGGCTTGTCTTTCTCCTTCGTGATGCATTTGGAACACAGAGTGCATCACATGACTGATTTTGGCGAAGTCCCAGTGCTTACTGGTGTCGACGAGTCAGTTTCTGAGTCAGTTCTCGGCTCTGTGCTGTTCGTCATCTCTGAGATGCTGCGGTGACAGCTCTGGACAGCCTGGCCCAGCGTTACAGCTGCTCGTTGCAGAGAGGCTTCCTCAGCCTCGCCTTCCGTCATGGCGGAGGGGATCCCCTTGGTGTACCCTTCCACGTGCTCATGTTCGGAGGAGGAGGCCGAGGCATGGGTGCCCAGGCTCGTGAGGCCGTGGTGACCGTGACTTGAACCTGGGCAGGGGCGGCAGGGTGGTGCTCAGGGCCTCGAGGCGGCGTCCTCCCAGGCTGCACACTGTGTTCGCGCAGCCTGCAGGGCTGGAAACTGCCGACGGTCAGCGCTCGTGTGTCCTGCTTGGCAACCTCCTTTGCGACTTTAGGCCAACTGTTACACGTTCTAAGGTTTAGTCTGCTCTTCTATAAACCGGAGGTAATGACAGTACCTGGTGAGTTAGAGCGTCTGTGGACGCGGGAGGCTTAGCGCGACTTGCTCGTGTGTAGCGACCCCCTCGTGCTGGGTGGCGGGCCGGTGCTGGGAGCAGTGTGCCCGCAGAGGCGGTGGCCGGGGTGGCCGGGGCCGCTCCGCCGCCTCCTGCCACGGGAGCGGGTCTCTCCTCTGAAGGCGGAGAGCGTCATTTGGGCTGTAGATTGTCTTTCACAGCCCTTGTGCACGTTGCGCTCTTTCTTTCTAGACACACATTTTAATAATTTTCCTCGTAATAAGGAAGAAATAAAAATGTTTGGAAGCCAACCCATTTTACGGTGCCACCAGTGACGACCGTGGGCTCCAGCGTCTCGGCGTCCTCGCCGCCGCTGGGTCTTGTCCTCCCTCGGGTGGTCGAGGTCTCCCGTCGCGGTGTTCAGTGGCTTTGTCCCCACTACCTGCAGTGGTGCGTGCCTTTCCAGTGCTCACTAGCTGCCTGTGGGTCTTCTTGGGTAGCAGGTCTTCTTTAAGTCTTTTGCCCTCTTAGAGCAGGTTGTTTGTCTTGTCGTTTGGCCTTAAGCGTTCTTTACATGCTGGTCTGGGGTCGAGTCCTTTACCAGGTACGTGGTGGCTTGTCTTTCTCCTTCGTGATGCATTTGGAACACAGAGTGCATCACATGACTGATTTTGGCGAAGTCCCAGTGCTTACTGGTGTCGACGAGTCAGTTTCTGAGTCAGTTCTCGGCTCTGTGCTGTTCGTCATCTCTGAGATGCTGCGGTGACAGCTCTGGACAGCCTGGCCCAGCGTTACAGCTGCTCGTTGCAGAGAGGCTTCCTCAGCCTCGCCTTCCGTCATGGCGGAGGGGATCCCCTTGGTGTACCCTTCCACGTGCTCATGTTCGGAGGAGGAGGCCGAGGCATGGGTGCCCAGGCTCGTGAGGCCGTGGTGACCGTGACTTGAACCTGGGCAGGGGCGGCAGGGTGGTGCTCAGGGCCTCGAGGCGGCGTCCTCCCAGGCTGCACACTGTGTTCGCGCAGCCTGCAGGGCTGGAAACTGCCGACGGTCAGCGCTCGTGTGTCCTGCTTGGCAACCTCCTTTGCGACTTTAGGCCAACTGTTACACGTTCTAAGGTTTAGTCTGCTCTTCTATAAACCGGAGGTAATGACAGTACCTGGTGAGTTAGAGCGTCTGTGGACGCGGGAGGCTTAGCGCGACTTGCTCGTGTGTAGCGACCCCCTCGTGCTGGGTGGCGGGCCGGTGCTGGGAGCAGTGTGCCCGCAGAGGCGGTGGCCGGGGTGGCCAGGGCCGCTCCGCCGCCTCCTGCCACGGGGAGCGGGTCTCTCCTCTGAAGGCGGAGAGCGTCATTTGGGCTGTAGATTGTCTTTCACAGCCCTTGTGCACGCGTTTGCGCTCTTTCTTTCTGCCCTGGAGAGTAAGGCCTTTATCTTCCATCCCTGGCTTGCAGCAGTCTCCTTACACTGCTGGAGGAGGCGCAGTGTTTTGTCGGCGTCAGCACGGGGCCTGGGCGGCGGGGAGGTGGGCGTGGGCCGGGGCGGCGGGGAGGCTGGGGCAGCGCTGAGGCCCCGTGTACGGGCCAGCCCAGCGCGCCTGGGGAGATGGCCGGGCTGGGGCTGGGGCGGGTTCGTGGGAGCAGAGCCCCTGGCGGAGTCTGAGTGTGAACAAGCAACCCGAAGACTGGGATGAGAGAGGGCGGTGCGGGGCTGAGAGGAAGCCCGGCGCAGGGCGGGGGCAGCAACGAGAGATGGACAGCCCTTTAGGAAGGTTCACAGAGATGGGCGATTCAGGAAAGCCATTGACATCTTCGACTCTGAGGGCGTCAGCGTCCTGCTTCACGGGAACTCAGGTGGCGGAAACACACGGACGCAGGCTTCTTTACCGGGTCCGCGGGGAGGCGGAGCGGTGGAGGTTCTGTAATAGGTAAAACCGGCTCCGTGGTCACAGGAAGGTCTGCCGTGGAAAACGCCGTCGCCTTGCACGTAGGGTGTCCCGATGGCCGGTCCCTTTCTGGAGGTGTGGTCACTTAGGGCGTCCTGATGGCCGGTCCCTTCCTGGAGGTGTGGTCACTTAGGGCGTCCTGATGGCCGGTCCCTTCCTGGAGGTGTGGTCACTTAGGGCGTCCTGATGGCGGGTCCCTTCTTGGAGCTGTGGTCACTTAGGGCGTCCTGATGGCCGGTCCCTTCCTCGAGCTGTGGTCACTTAGGGCGTCCTGATGGCCGGTCCCTTCCTGGAGGTGTGGTCACTTAGGGCATCCTGATGGCCGGTCCCTTCCTGGAAGTGTGGTCACTAAGGACTGCCTGATGGTGGGCCCTTCCTGGAGCTGTGGTCACTAAGGACTGCCTGATGGTGGGCCCTTCCTGGAGCTGTGGTCACTTAGGGCGTCCTGATGGCCGGTCCCTTCCTGGAGCTGTGGTCACTTAGGGCGTCCTGATGGCTGGTCCCTTCCTGGAGCTGTGGTCACTTAGGGCGTCCTGATGGCTGGTCCCTTCCTGGAAGTGTGGTCACTTAGGGCGTCCTGATGGCCGGTCCCTTCCTGGAAGTGTGGTCACTAAGGACTGCCTGATGGTGGGCCCTTCCTGGAGCTGTGGTCACTTAGGGCGTCCTGATGGCCGGTCCCTTCCTCGAGCTGTGGTCACTTAGGGCGTCCTGATGGCCGGTCCCTTCCTGGAGGTGTGGTCACTTAGGGCATCCTGATGGCCGGTCCCTTCCTGGAAGTGTGGTCACTAAGGACTGCCTGATGGTGGGCCCTTCCTGGAGCTGTGGTCACTAAGGACTGCCTGATGGTGGGCCCTTCCTGGAGCTGTGGTCACTTAGGGCGTCCTGATGGCCGGTCCCTTCCTGGAGCTGTGGTCACTTAGGGCGTCCTGATGGCTGGTCCCTTCCTGGAGCTGTGGTCACTTAGGGCGTCCTGATGGCTGGTCCCTTCCTGGAAGTGTGGTCACTTAGGGCGTCCTGATGGCCGGTCCCTTCCTGGAAGTGTGGTCACTAAGGACTGCCTGATGGTGGGCCCTTCCTGGAGCTGTGGTCACTTAGGGTGTCCTGATGGCCGGTCCCTTCCTGGAGCTGTGGTCACTTAGGGTGTCCTGATGGCCCGCCCCTTCCCGGAGGTGTGGTCACTTAGGGCTGCCTCATGGCAGGCCCTCCCTGCAGTTGTGGTCACTGATACTTGGAGGTAGTTACTGTACATATTTAGCCATGTAAATCCACAGATGGGCTCTTACTTGCCTTTTGTTTTGTAGCTTGCCTTTCTCCAGCAGTGTCTCTGGGACCCCTTTCTTTATCTGTGCAGCGTTCCATCACACGGGTGGACGGATTATAAGTTGTTAAGCTCTTTTTGATGCGTGTTTTCATTGTTGCTCCCCAGTACCCAGGTTAATGGCACATTTTTACCAAAGTGAACTCGGCAGCAGATGTCTCGTGTCGTTTAGATGAAGCGGCTCATCCTGTGGGGTCAGTGGTGATTCCAGGCGCGTGCTGTGGCCTCTGCCTCACCTTCCCGGCCCACAGGGGACATGACCCTTGTTCCTGCTGCCTTTAGTCACAGGCATCTGTGTCACTTAACCTGTGATTAGCGTTTTGTAAGGACATCACATTGGTTCTGTGTCACTAATTTGGGTGATCAGCTCTGTCACCTGTGAGATCACACAGCTGCAGCAGGTGCAGCTGGATGCAGGTGCGCGGGAGCCGTCTGGCTCCGGGTGCGTGCTCCCCCTGTGTTATTTTACTCAATGCTTCCTTGTGCCGAGACCCGAGCTCACTGGGACGAGGAGTAAATGAGACCCAGTGTGTTCCGAAGGCTTAACCCGAGGCCTGGCCCACGTGGGCCACTGTGGGGCTTGTGTTTACCAAGAGGGCCTTATGAGGCGAATGACCAAGTGATATTAGTTTCTTGTTTTTAATTCTCTACAGAACATCGTTTTCCATATGTCCCTGTTTTTGGCATGAATATATATTTAAAAGACAAATTCCTAATAGCGTAATTACTTGGCTAAAGCATATGTGGATTTTAAAATTTTTATAAATATTTTCAAGTGATCCTCCACAAGTTGTACCAGCTTACATTCAGCCGCTCGTTATCAGTGCTGGCTCCCCGGAATTCCCTTGCCAGCCTTGTTTGGTTTTTTCAGACTCACCGGTGAAGGATATTACTTTGTTTTGTTTTGGATTTCCTGATTAGGGAATTTTTACAGTTGATAGATCGTTTACATGCAGAGGAACTCACCCTTTATCGTGTACGATCTGTTGAGTTTATACAGATGCACTCAGTGATGTAACTGCACAGTCTAGGGGTATCAGTAGAAGAGTTCCCATCATGCCCAAATTCCCTTCATTTCTTTGTGGTGGATGAATGGAGAATCTTCTAGGGTGCTAACTGGCCACTTGACTTTCTGTCTCTCTTCTTGCTTGATTTCTCTCTTATTTTCTTGACTTTCCTTCCCTGTCCTTTTTGTGCGCACTGTTTCTTTGTGTATTTTAGTTATGTGCATATAGGACTCTGTACCTTTCTCTCGCTAAGAGCATGGCCTGTGTGACAAATTCATTCTTGGACTTGTGTGTTTGCAGGCTTCTCTGGTGGCTCAGTGGTTAAAAAAAAACCCAAAAACTGCCTGTCAGTGCAAGTTCGATCCCTGGGTCGGGAAGTTTCCCTAGAGAAGGAAATGGCAGCCCACTAGTGCCCTTGCCTGGGAAATCCCACGGACAGAGGAGAATGGCGGGCTTCAGTCCGTGGGGTCACAAAAAGGTCAGACAGCACTGAGAGACTGAACAACCACCACCTGCGTGTTTGCAGTTTGCCTCCAGCGTACTTTTTTGGGTTTATTCGTGCCCTGCATGTGCACTGTTAACTTGGTGGTCTTCCCTTTGTGGAGTCAGGGTCTTTTGTTATGCATAGAGACTTGCAGTCTATGTTTTTTAAGAGTTTCCTTCGACTTTGATTCCTTCAGCTTTCCATTTTTGTGTGAATTTGGTCCTCGCGGAATTCCTTTGGCCTACGCAGTGAAGTCCGAGTCGTGCTTTCCCACCACGCCCCGGTGGTCTTCCCGCCCCTCCTGTCGCCGCCGCGGTGGCCGCCTTTCCTCCCACGGCTCCATGGGCTCCTCGTCACGGAGCGCCCCGTGGGTCTCTGTCTGCTTCTGGGCTTTCCAGGCTTCCCTTCAGGCCCAGGCTCTGGCCGTGTGTGGTGATCCTCCTCCTTGCTCTGTTGTTCTCTTTTCCTTGTTTGTATGTCTGGGTTCAGTGTCATCTTCTCAGGTTTCTGGCACAAACTTCATTGATGTTTTCATGGGGTCTTGAATTAGTATTTTGACAATTGATTTGTGTCATTGAAAGATGTGTCTTTCTATAATGCACTCAGTGATGTAACTGCACAGTCTAGGGGTATCAGTAGAAGAGTTCCCATCATGCCCAAATTCCCTTCATTTCTTTGTGGTGGATGAATGGAGAATCTTCTAGGGTGCTAACTGGCCACTTGACTTTCTGTCTCTCTTCTTGCTTGATTTCTCTCTTATTTTCTTGACTTTCCTTCCCTGTCCTTTTTGTGCGCACTGTTTCTTTGTGTATTTTAGTTATGTGCATATAGGACTCTGTACCTTTCTCTCGCTAAGAGCATGGCCTGTGTGACAAATTCATTCTTGGACTTGTGTGTTTGCAGGCTTCTCTGGTGGCTCAGTGGTTAAAAAAAAACCCAAAAACTGCCTGTCAGTGCAAGTTCGATCCCTGGGTCGGGAAGTTTCCCTAGAGAAGGAAATGGCAGCCCACTAGTGCCCTTGCCTGGGAAATCCCACGGACAGAGGAGAATGGCGGGCTTCAGTCCGTGGGGTCACAAAAAGGTCAGACAGCACTGAGAGACTGAACAACCACCACCTGCGTGTTTGCAGTTTGCCTCCAGCGTACTTTTTGGCTTTATTCGTGCCCTGCATGTGCACTGTTAACTTGGTGGTCTTCCCTTTGTGGAGTCAGGGTCTTTTGTTATGCATAGAGACTTGCAGTCTATGTTTTTTAAGAGTTTCCTTCGACTTTGATTCCTTCAGCTTTCCATTTTTGTGTGAATTTGGTCCTCGCGGAATTCCTTTGGCCTACGCAGTGAAGTCCGAGTCGTGCTTTCCCACCACGCCCCGGTGGTCTTCCCGCCCCTCCTGTCGCCGCCGCGGTGGCCGCCTTTCCTCCCACGGCTCCATGGGCTCCTCGTCACGGAGCGCCCCGTGGGTCTCTGTCTGCTTCTGGGCTTTCCAGGCTTCCCTTCAGGCCCAGGCTCTGGCCGTGTGTGGTGATCCTCCTCCTTGCTCTGTTGTTCTCTTTTCCTTGTTTGTATGTCTGGGTTCAGTGTCATCTTCTCAGGTTTCTGGCACAAACTTCATTGATGTTTTCATGGGGTCTTGAATTAGTATTTTGACAATTGATTTGTGTCATTGAAGAACATGATGTGTCTTTCTATAAAGTTAGGTTTCTTATGATCCCTTCTGAGCATCTTAGACTTTTTTTTTCATGAAGTTCTGGACATTTTAAAATTTGATTTCATCGTTTAAAAACCATTGTAAGTAGCATCTAGTCTTTTATTTTCTTACCAGTTTTTTAAAAACTATAGAATTACTAGTGATTTTTACATGTACATTTTGTAAGCAGTTACTTGACTAAATTTTTCCCCTTATTTTTTCAGCTGCATCTGTTGTTGTGTTTCCAAGTATTCATTCAATCATGTTATTTGTAAATAATGACAATTTGTCTCCTTCTTTCCAATATTTATACTTACTTCTTATTCTTGACAAATTAATTGGCTACTCTTAAATAATTGATAGTATTGATAATTGGCATCCTTGTTGCTGGCTTTCAACATTTCTTCATTATTTATTATGGCTCATAGTTTTGCTATATGTATTGTGTTAAATGTCCATTTATTTCTGTTTTACAAAGCCAGCTTTTGAGGAGAATCAGGAATCAGTTATTTTTTTCAGATCTTACTATTTACAGCTGTGATCACATTATTGCTTCTTGGATCTGTGCGAAGTTATATTAATAGATTTACAAATACGCAGCTGCACTAGCAAACCTAGGATGAACCTTATCTAGTTGAATTGTTTGCTGTCATTTAAGAGTTCTGTTTTGGTATTCATAAGTGAGTGTGGTGTTTGGGTTTTTTGTTGTTGTTGTCGTTGTCCTTGTCCAGTTATGATAACAATATTGTTTTGCCTTCAGAAATAAATTAGAGAGCCTTTTGCTTTTTCTCTCTGCCCTGAAGAGGTTTAGTGAGGATTGGAGGGTGTCTCGAGTGCCTTGTCACTTTTTCTCCTCGAGGGAGAGAGGGCGGTGTGCTTCCTGGGCAGCTTCATCAGGTTCTCCAACCGCCGCCAGCCTCTGGGGGTTTCTGCCTGTTTTGATGGAAATTCTGGTGTAATCATATACAATGGCTATAAGTTATCCATTGCATCGGAGTTTTGGGTTAATTTTCATAGCATTTACCTAGGTTTGGCATTTTTTCATCGTTTAGAAACTCATGATGTGTCTTTCTATAAAGTTAGGTTTCTTATGATCCCTTCTGAGAATCTTAGACTTTTTTTTTCATGAAGTTCTGGACATTTTAAAATTTGATTTCATCGTTTAAAAACCATTGTAAGTAGCATCTAGTCTTTTATTTTCTTACCAGTTTTTTAAAAACTATAGAATTACTAGTGATTTTTACATGTACATTTTGTAAGCAGTTACTTGACTAAATTTTTCCCCTTATTTTTTCAGCTGCATCTGTTGTTGTGTTTCCAAGTATTCATTCAATCATGTTATTTGTAAATAATGACAATTTGTCTCCTTCTTTCCAATATTTATACTTACTTCTTATTCTTGACAAATTAATTGGCTACTCTTAAATAATTGATAGTATTGATAATTGGCATCCTTGTTGCTGGCTTTCAACATTTCTTCATTATTTATTATGGCTCATAGTTTTGCTATATGTATTGTGTTAAATGTCCATTTATTTCTGTTTTACAAAGCCAGCTTTTGAGGAGAATCAGGAATCAGTTATTTTTTTCAGATCTTACTATTTACAGCTGTGATCACATTATTGCTTCTTGGATCTGTGCGAAGTTATATTAATAGATTTACAAATACGCAGCTGCACTAGCAAACCTAGGATGAACCTTATCTAGTTGAATTGTTTGCTGTCATTTAAGAGTTCTGTTTTGGTATTCATAAGTGAGTGTGGTGTTTGGGTTTTTTGTTGTTGTTGTCGTTGTCCTTGTCCAGTTATGATAACAATATTGTTTTGCCTTCAGAAATAAATTAGAGAGCCTTTTGCTTTTTCTCTCTGCCCTGAAGAGGTTTAGTGAGGATTGGAGGGTGTCTCGAGTGCCTTGTCACTTTTTCTCCTCGAGGGAGAGAGGGCGGTGTGCTTCCTGGGCAGCTTCATCAGGTTCTCCAACCGCCGCCAGCCTCTGGGGGTTTCTGCCTGTTTTGATGGAAATTCTGGTGTAATCATATACAATGGCTATAAGTTATCCATTGCATCAGAGTTTTGGGTTAATTTTCATAGCATTTCTAAGTTCTCGTACATATATTGATTTCTTTTAGATTTATAGTTACTGCTCTGTCCATTTCTAATTTTGTTTAAATACATTTCCCCCTTTATCCTGATTGTGACAGTCAGTTGTTGTTAGCATAATCCTTTTCTCCTTTTCTGTTAGAGGATTTTTTCCCCAAGTAATTAGTATTGGTATTGACTAGTTCATTGAAAGTCCACACTGAAGTATGTAATGTTGTACTTCTAAACATTTTATTTTAAATTAAAAGATGTAAATATGCCCTCTTTGTTTCCAAGTGTAGGACCAATGTCTTTAAATATTCAGTGACTAAACTCTGTCAGTTTGAGTTATGTCAACTCTAGCTTTACATAATGCATCATGTATGGTTTTCCAGTCTGGCAATGCTTTTAAGTAAACTTAACAAGTTAATCACATGTACAAACCAATCTTCATACAAAGCCTAGACTGAAATTTTCTTTACCTATCTGGATTTAGTGTTTACAAATCAATTAACTTTTTTTTTTGTAGAAAGAACTTAGAAAAAAAAGCAGTGACTCTTAAGTTTAGAAAAAGTTGATGAACATCAGCAGTGCCCAGGAACTGTTTCAGGTATAGGGGTCCAACAAGTAACCAAGTGGTAGTGTTCCTGATCTAAAGTAGAAAACAAGTAGATATAATATACGTGATAGAAAGTCCCAGGAATGCTGCAGAGGAAGAGAATTGGAAAGCGGTGGCTAATAGTAATTGTATGATATTTTGAAACTTTATGAAGCAGTAGGTTTCAATGTGTTGTTTTTATATAATGTGATTGGATTTTTACAACCAGCACTGAAAGTCATTTTCTTCTTTCGGTTGGGTGTGTTCCCTTCCTGTTTATTGTTGCAACAAGCACTGGTGCCCAAGTTCCATTGCATCTCATTTATATGGGCCGTTGCCCTTACTTATGTTTTTATTGGTCTGTTCCTTTCTCTCATTTTTACTTTCCCTTAATGAGAAAGCTTGAGTATCTGTGTTTTATTTTTCCTTTTTTATGAAGGTAATGGCAGGCAGGTGGTAGATGAGGTGGGATAGTTGGATGGCATCGCTGACTCAGTGGACACGGTCTTGAGCCGCCTCCTGGAGACCGTGGAGGACGGGGAAGCCTGGCGTGCTGCAGTCCATGGGGCTGCAGAGGGCCAGACAGCCCGAGCGCCTGAGCCGTGGCGGCAGCCGGGGCAGGGAGCGAGCGGGGTCGGGAGCAGGGAGTGGGTCCAGGGAGCCCACCCAGGACGGCAGAAGCTGTGGCGTGTGCGGAGACTGGCCGGAAGCCCACACCCAGGGAGATGTTTACAGCGGTGACCCTTCTGCCGGGCTGGCTTTGTATGTGGACGCTTTGCTCACCTTAACAATAGCCATTCAAACGTGACTAAACTCTGTCAGTTTGAGTTATGGCAACTCTAGCTTTACATAATGCATCATGTATGGTTTTCCAGTCTGGCAATGCTTTTAAGTAAACTTAACAAGTTAATCACATGTACAAACCAATCTTCATACAAAGCCTAGACTGAAATTTTCTTTACCTATCTGGATTTAGTGTTTACAAATCAATTAACTTTTTTTTTTGTAGAAAGAACTTAGAAAAAAAAGCAGTGACTCTTAAGTTTAGAAAAAGTTGATGAACATCAGCAGTGCCCAGGAACTGTTTCAGGTATAGGGGTCCAACAAGTAACCAAGTGGTAGTGTTCCTGATCTAAAGTAGAAAACAAGTAGATATAATATACGTGATAGAAAGTCCCAGGAATGCTGCAGAGGAAGAGAATTGGAAAGCGGTGGCTAATAGTAATTGTATGATATTTTGAAACTTTATGAAGCAGTAGGTTTCAATGTGTTGTTTTTATATAATGTGATTGGATTTTTACAACCAGCACTGAAAGTCATTTTCTTCTTTCGGTTGGGTGTGTTCCCTTCCTGTTTATTGTTGCAACAAGCACTGGTGCCCAAGTTCCATTGCATCTCATTTATATGGGCCGTTGCCCTTACTTATGTTTTTATTGGTCTGTTCCTTTCTCTCATTTTTACTTTCCCTTAATGAGAAAGCTTGAGTATCTGTGTTTTATTTTTCCTTTTTTATGAAGGTAATGGCAGGCAGGTGGTAGATGAGGTGGGATAGTTGGATGGCATCGCTGACTCAGTGGACACGGTCTTGAGCCGCCTCCTGGAGACCGTGGAGGACGGGGAAGCCTGGCGTGCTGCAGTCCATGGGGCTGCAGAGGGCCAGACAGCCCGAGCGCCTGAGCCGTGGCGGCAGCCGGGGCAGGGAGCGAGCGGGGTCGGGAGCAGGGAGTGGGTCCAGGGAGCCCACCCAGGACGGCAGAAGCTGTGGCGTGTGCGGAGACTGGCCGGAAGCCCACACCCAGGGAGATGTTTACAGCGGTGACCCTTCTGCCGGGCTGGCTTTGTATGTGGACGCTTTGCTCACCTTAAAAAGTCTTTCTCTTTGCTCTTTTCAGCTGTCTTTCACAGATAGTTTATCAGTTCTCAAAATATAGTCTGTGGGTCCCCTTACATAACAATGGTAGAACATTATTGGCTTTTTCCACTGTTTTGCCATTTTTGCTGAGGCTGCAAAAGCGCTGTGAGTGAAAATGACGGCGTCTGTCCACAGACAGGGCCACGGCACCAGCTGTGGTCGTGTTGGGTTTTCATAGTGGCCATACGTTCTTCACCTCCAAGCACTCGTGGTGAGAAAAACACTCCAGCTGCATTTGAGAATGTCATTGATGTAGCTATGACAATTATTAATCTTATACAGTTTTGACCCTGAGTACATATCTTTTCCAAGTTCTCTTGATAAAATGGAAGTGGGTGGGAAGCACTTTGACCACGTACTGAAGAGGGTCTCGCCGTGCACCGCGTGTGAGCTGCTGGCTGCACCAGACGCACCACACTCCCCAGGGAACGGCCGCCTGGCGGGTTTAAGCCTCTCGAGCGTGGAGGAGATGGTTTCTCATAAACAGTAGAAGGGCAGTAGCCGTTCACTGACAGCATCGTCGCCTGAATGAAATTCAAGCTTCCAAGCAAAAATCAGGGCTGTGGAGAACTTCTGTACACCGCTCTTGGCGTAACAGCTTCCCAGTACTTAAAGACTTCGCTAATGAAGTCAGTGGTGATATTAAATGTGATTTTTTGGTACTGTATGATGAAATAGCTAATAGATGATGCTAAAAACTCATGCATGCACAGAAGATTCATTCAAGGTGTAACTTAAACCATGGATTTAAATGCAATAGAGTAAAAAGAAATTTCAACATGGTTGTAGATTTCTACAACTACTGACTTTTAAGAAACTGTCCACAAGATCCAGTTATACCAGAGGGTTGTTAACTAAAGTGTCTTCCCTTTTCCAGTTTTGCATCTGTCAGAGGTTGGATTTTCTTTTACGCTTTAACTACAACAACATTTCGTAACAGATTGAATGCAGGCACAGACGAGTCCAGTTGTCTTAAGTTGGACAGAGAAAAGATTTACAGTAATCTGAAGCAGCACCCTTCTGTCTCCGAATTGTAATTGCACCTTAAAAGTCTTTCTCTTTGCTCTTTTCAGCTGTCTTTCACAGATAGTTTATCAGTTCTCAAAATATAGTCTGTGGGTCCCCTTACATAACAATGGTAGAACATTATTGGCTTTTTCCACTGTTTTGCCATTTTTGCTGAGGCTGCAAAAGCGCTGTGAGTGAAAATGACGGCGTCTGTCCACAGACAGGGCCACGGCACCAGCTGTGGTCGTGTTGGGTTTTCATAGTGGCCATACGTTCTTCACCTCCAAGCACTCGTGGTGAGAAAAACACTCCAGCTGCATTTGAGAATGTCATTGATGTAGCTATGACAATTATTAATCTTATACAGTTTTGACCCTGAGTACATATCTTTTCCAAGTTCTCTTGATAAAATGGAAGTGGGTGGGAAGCACTTTGACCACGTACTGAAGAGGGTCTCGCCGTGCACCGCGTGTGAGCTGCTGGCTGCACCAGACGCACCACACTCCCCAGGGAACGGCCGCCTGGCGGGTTTAAGCCTCTCGAGCGTGGAGGAGACGGTTTCTCATAAACAGTAGAAGGGCAGTAGCCGTTCACTGACAGCATCGTCGCCTGAATGAAATTCAAGCTTCCAAGCAAAAATCAGGGCTGTGGAGAACTTCTGTACACCGCTCTTGGCGTAACAGCTTCCCAGTACTTAAAGACTTCGCTAATGAAGTCAGTGGTGATATTAAATGTGATTTTTTGGTACTGTATGATGAAATAGCTAATAGATGATGCTAAAAACTCATGCATGCACAGAAGATTCATTCAAGGTGTAACTTAAACCATGGATTTAAATGCAATAGAGTAAAAAGAAATTTCAACATGGTTGTAGATTTCTACAACTACTGACTTTTAAGAAACTGTCCACAAGATCCAGTTATACCAGAGGGTTGTTAACTAAAGTGTCTTCCCTTTTCCAGTTTTGCATCTGTCAGAGGTTGGATTTTCTTTTTACGCTTTAACTACAACAACATTTCGTAACAGATTGAATGCAGGCACAGACGAGAGTCCAGTTGTCTTAAGTTGGACAGAGAAAAGATTTACAGTAATCTGAAGCAGCACCCCTTCTGTCTCCGAATTGTAATTGTTTGGGGAAATGTATTTATTTTCCTTGAAAAGGCATTTATGTTAGTATCTAATGAGCACATTGTCATTTTCAAATGAATTGATATTTTTAAATCTCAGTTTTAATTTCTAATAGGGATTGAATGTAATAAAGTAAAACCAAATTCTTGATATGCTTTCAGATTTCAGATATGCAGCTGACTTAAGAAATGATTTTGATATAACCTACATACACAAAGCTTTGTATGATCTCAGTCATTTTTAAGGACAAAGAGGTCCCGTGACCCAAAAGGGTAGGAACCACTGACCTCAGCTCCAGGGGACCGCTGGCAGTCTGTTACAGGGAAGAGGCGCGCTTTGGCATCCGCAGCCGAGTTCTTGTTCTGAGTCTCCTATTTTTACTAGCGGCAAGTTATCTATTTGGGCACATTCTCAACTCTTCTGAGACCAAGCTGTCTCACTTGTAAAATGGCAGTAATAAAACTGTGTTGTTCATGAAGTTAGGTCGCTGTTTCAGTGTTGTCTTTTACAGTTTTTTCATTAGGTGTTAACTCAATGCCAAGCATGAGTACCTCCAGTCATTCCTTAAAAGAGATTGTGGAATTATTTGAAGATGTTAGCTTCTACCCCTGTGGATGGAGTATTCATGTCTAAAACTTCCCCTTGAATCTTTATACACATTTTCAAGTATTTGGGTTCAGGATTTCCTATTTTTGGTACTGTATGATGAAATAGCTAATAGATGATGCTAAAACTGCATGCACAGAAGATTCATTCAAGGTGTAACTTAAACCATGGATTTAAATGCAATAGAGTAAAAAGAAATTTCAACATGGTTGTAGATTTCTACAACTACTGACTTTTAAGAAACTGTCCACAAGATCCAGTTATACCAGAGGGTTGTTAACTAAAGTGTCTTCCCTTTTCCAGTTTTGCATCTGTCAGAGGTTGGATTTTCTTTTTACGCTTTAACTACAACAACATTTCGTAACAGATTGAATGCAGGCACAGACGAGAGTCCAGTTGTCTTAAGTTGGACAGAGAAAAGATTTACAGTAATCTGAAGCAGCACCCCTTCTGTCTCCGAATTGTAATTGTTTGGGGAAATGTATTTATTTTCCTTGAAAAGGCATTTATGTTAGTATCTAATGAGCACATTGTCATTTTCAAATGAATTGATATTTTTAAATCTCAGTTTTAATTTCTAATAGGGATTGAATGTAATAAAGTAAAACCAAATTCTTGATATGCTTTCAGATTTCAGATATGCAGCTGACTTAAGAAATGATTTTGATATAACCTACATACACAAAGCTTTGTATGATCTCAGTCATTTTTAAGGACAAAGAGGTCCCGTGACCCAAAAGGGTAGGAACCACTGACCTCAGCTCCAGCGCGACCGCGGGCAGTCTGTTACAGGGAAGAGGCGCGCTTTGGCATCCGCAGCCGAGTTCTTGTTCTGAGTCTCCTATTTTTACTAGCGGCAAGTTATCTATTTGGGCACATTCTCAACTCTTCTGAGACCAAGCTGTCTCACTTGTAAAATGGCAGTAATAAAACTGTGTTGTTCATGAAGTTAGGTCGCTGTTTCAGTGTTGTCTTTTACAGTTTTTTCATTAGGTGTTAACTCAATGCCAAGCATGAGTACCTCCAGTCATTCCTTAAAAGAGATTGTGGAATTATTTGAAGATGTTAGCTTCTACCCCTGTGGATGGAGTATTCATGTCTAAAACTTCCCCTTGAATCTTTATACACATTTTCAAGTATTGGGTTGGCCAAAAAGTTCGTTCAGGATTTCCTATTAAGTGTTTGTGGAAAAACCTGAGTGAACTTTTTGGCCAACCCAATATATGTGTAAACTTAAAATTTTACAATTAGAAAAGCAGTGAAACCAATTCAGAGCATTTACTTAGGCATGATGAGACAGATGGTAGTCCTATAAAAAGATGGCATATATTTTTGGAAGTGCAAACAGAAAAACAGATACTCTTAAAAATTCCAGAGTAATCTTTGCCTAGAAAATGAAGGGAAGAGATAGAAGACCATATGGCCTAATAGAACTTGGTGTAATTTCTCATGGTTAGGATTGAATTTTGTTTATTGAATATTGTTATTAAGTTGCATATAGATTGGCCGTTGAAAAAGGGGTAATTGTCAAGTTGATAATTACCAAGTACTTTTACTGTGGTTGTCAGTCTTTCTTTCTCTGAAATGGATGTGATAGTAGAAGCAGAAGGATTTGAACTCCGGACCTAGTAAGGGCGATGGAAGCGAGCATCCGGGTCCGTCACTGACTCTGCTGTTGAGGCCGTTACCTCCCTCCGTGTCAAGCTGTCGGTCGTGTGGAGCAGTGTTCTTGTTGATTTTGCTTTGTTGTTTATTCAACAGATATTGATGCGTGTCTTCTTTGGGCCAGATACGTGGTGGGCACCGAGATAACATGCTGGGAAAAAAATGGACACAAGTCTCTGCTTTTGTGTTGGTTATAGTCTGCTGGGGTCACAGGTATTAATCGGATAATTATGCGAATATGTGTGAGCATGTATCCTGGATGAAAATTCTGGGCTGGACAGGTGTGTGGTGTTCTGAGGTCCGATTATGGGGGCTTTCACCTAATTGGCAAGAGCAGGGAATGTTCCCCGAGGCTTGACGGCTGAGCTGAGAGGTGGAGGACTTCGCCAGAGAGGAGCGTGGAGGAGGAAAAGGAGCGGTTCGCAGGAGCCGGCTGCTGACAGGCTGAGTGTCGAGTGAGAACGTGGCGGCCGTGACGGGAGCGGAGGCCACCCCGAGCGGCTGGACGGTGGGGAGCTGTGTGCACCGTGTTAAGGACTGGTGTGACTGTTCCCTTTGCTCGAGGTGGGGCGGGAGGGAGCCGCAGGTGGGCAGGGCGTCTGGGCACCACCCCGGGCCCCTGCCGCGCTCCTGGACGGGCCGTGTGTGGCGCGGAGCGGGTGTGCCTGCTTCTGTTCGAGGGCGAGAGTGACGGAGAGCCTGCGACTGGCTGACCGTGCTGTGCTCCAGGGTCGGGCTGATCCCGGTCCCGCTGAGCCAGAGGCGGTCGTGAACGCGGGGCGGGGCGGGGCGGGGCGGGGCGGGCGGGCGAGGAGCGGGTGAACTGTTTGCAGCGGGCACCAGGCCCTAAAGTGGCAGCACGTCTGAAATATTCTTGGAGCGCCAGGAGGCGAGGGGAGAGAGCCGGGGAAGAGGGTGTGAGCACGGAGGCCTCCAGGCCGCTGGTGCTCTTCACTCACTGAAGCCGCTTCTGCTCCTCCCGCGGGGGCGGTTGGGTCTGAGGAAGCCCAGAGTGCAGGCGGGCAGGGCATCAGGCTGTCCGGAGCCTGCCGTGGGTTCTTCCCTATTCAGGCCCCCTTTCCGCATCGTGTTCTGGATATTTCTTCATCTTCTGGACCCACTTTTTTTTGTTTTTAATTTTGGCCTCTTTTCTTTTTATTGGTTATTTATTTATTTATTTTCATCTATCTTTGTTCTTTGGCCCGTGTGGGCCTCCCATTGCAGTGGCCTCTCGTTGCAGGGCACCAGCTCCGGGCACAGGTATGCTAATCGTCTCTGCTTTTGTGTTGGTTATAGTCTGCTGGGGTCACAGGTATTAATCGGATAATTATGCGAATATGTGTGAGCATGTATCCTGGATGAAAATTCTGGGCTGGACAGGTGTGTGGTGTTCTGAGGTCCGATTATGGGGGCTTTCACCTAATTGGCAAGAGCAGGGAATGTTCCCCGAGGCTTGACGGCTGAGCTGAGAGGTGGAGGACTTCGCCAGAGAGGAGCGTGGAGGAGGAAAAGGAGCGGTTCGCAGGAGCCGGCTGCTGACAGGCTGAGTGTCGAGTGAGAACGTGGCGGCCGTGACGGGAGCGGAGGCCACCCCGAGCGGCTGGACGGTGGGGAGCTGTGTGCACCGTGTTAAGGACTGGTGTGACTGTTCCCTTTGCTCGAGGTGGGGCGGGAGGGAGCCGCAGGTGGGCAGGGCGTCTGGGCACCACCCCGGGCCCCTGCCGCGCTCCTGGACGGGCCGTGTGTGGCGCGGAGCGGGTGTGCCTGCTTCTGTTCGAGGGCGAGAGTGACGGAGAGCCTGCGACTGGCTGACCGTGCTGTGCTCCAGGGTCGGGCTGATCCCGGTCCCGCTGAGCCAGAGGCGGTCGTGAACGCGGGGCGGGCGGGCGGGCGGGCGGGCGAGGAGCGGGTGAACTGTTTGCAGCGGGCACCAGGCCCTAAAGTGGCAGCACGTCTGAAATATTCTTGGAGCGCCAGGAGGCGAGGGGAGAGAGCCGGGGAAGAGGGTGTGAGCACGGAGGCCTCCAGGCCGCTGGTGCTCTTCACTCACTGAAGCCGCTTCTGCTCCTCCCGCGGGGGCGGTTGGGTCTGAGGAAGCCCAGAGTGCAGGCGGGCAGGGCATCAGGCTGTCCGGAGCCTGCCGTGGGTTCTTCCCTATTCAGGCCCCCTTTCCGCATCGTGTTCTGGATATTTCTTCATCTTCTGGACCCACTTTTTTTTGTTTTTAATTTTGGCCTCTTTTCTTTTTATTGGTTATTTATTTATTTATTTTCATCTATCTTTGTTCTTTGGCCCGTGTGGGCCTCCCATTGCAGTGGCCTCTCGTTGCAGGGCACAAGCTCCGGGCACAGGCGCTGCAGAGCACTGGCTCGTAATTGGACATGCGGGTCCAGCCACTCTGCGGCACTTGGGATCTTCCCAGGCCAGGGATTGAACTGGTGCCCCTGCACTGCAAGGCGGACTCTTTACCCACTGGACCATCCGGGAAGCTTGGGACCTACTTTTAAGGACTTACCTTGTCATGTGTCCCCGAAACTTGGACTAACAGTGTGTGGCATGTGCCACAGAGGTTTTCCTCCAACCCTGGGAGAGTCCGTGTGTGTTCCTAGCTGCGTTAGTTGTGTCTGCACATGCGTGTGTGTCTAATGATTAGTAATATCCGCAGCTGGTGGACCCAGAAGAGTTGGCAATTGCAGCTGTTTCCTGCCAGAACCGAAGCTGAATATACTTAATGTCACTGAAGTCATATCACAAAATTAGGGCCTTAGGAAGAATTACTTGCAAACAAATGGAAGTTAGCTGTGAACACAGCCTTTACCGCAGTTGACTCATGTGTGAGTCTCTGCAGTGCTTATATGTTGCACTTGAGTTCTCCTGCCCCGTCACATTTTGAGAAAAATTTAGAGGCTTGGGTAGCCCCCCTCAAGAACACCAAATGGCTCCAGAAGATGGTTGTAATATTTTAACATCGTACCTTTTATTCAGAAACTGTCTGTTTTCCAGATGAGGCAGTTTTCCATCCTGGTTTAGCAGAGGACCCTGACTGCAGCTCCCTGTGCTGGACAGTAGGGCCGTGGGCACCCACCGTGTGGGTGGCGGCCTGGGGCGGCCGGCCCCAGCCTCCCTGTCCGCCCGCCCGCCCGCCGCCCCTAGGCAGCCACGGGGGGTTTTTAGGCTCATGTGTGTCTAGACTCCACGCAGTGTGATGACCATCGGTGGGTGTCCTTCTCCTTGTGCCTTCACTTAGGATGGTGATCTCCGGCGGCATTCGTGTTCTGGATATTTCTTCATCTTCTGGACCCACTTTTTTTTGTTTTTAATTTTGGCCTCTTTTCTTTTTATTGGTTATTTATTTATTTATTTTCATCTATCTTTGTTCTTTGGCCCGTGTGGGCCTCCCATTGCAGTGGCCTCTCGTTGCAGGGCACCAGCTCCGGGCACAGGCGCTGCAGAGCACTGGCTCGTAATTGGACATGCGGGTCCAGCCACTCTGCGGCACTTGGGATCTTCCCAGGCCAGGGATTGAACTGGTGCCCCTGCACTGCAAGGCGGACTCTTTACCCACTGGACCATCCGGGAAGCTTGGGACCTACTTTTAAGGACTTACCTTGTCATGTGTCCCCGAAACTTGGACTAACAGTGTGTGGCATGTGCCACAGAGGTTTTCCCTCCAACCCTGGGGAGAGTCCGTGTGTGTTCCTAGCTGCGTTAGTTGTGTCTGCACATGCGTGTGTGTCTAATGATTAGTAATATCCGCAGCTGGTGGACCCAGAAGAGTTGGCAATTGCAGCTGTTTCCTGCCAGAACCGAAGCTGAATATACTTAATGTCACTGAAGTCATATCACAAAATTAGGGCCTTAGGAAGAATTACTTGCAAACAAATGGAAGTTAGCTGTGAACACAGCCTTTACCGGCAGTTGACTCATGTGTGAGTCTCTGCAGTGCTTATATGTTGCACTTGAGTTCTCCTGCCCCGTCACATTTTGAGAAAAATTTAGAGGCTTGGGTAGCCCCCCTCAAGAACACCAAATGGCTCCAGAAGATGGTTGTAATATTTTAACATCGTACCTTTTATTCAGAAACTGTCTGTTTTCCAGATGAGGCAGTTTTCCATCCTGGTTTAGCAGAGGACCCTGACTGCAGCTCCCTGTGCTGGACAGTAGGGCCGTGGGCACCCACCGTGTGTGTGGCGGCCTGTGGCTGCCGGCCCCAGCCTCCCTGTCCGCCCCGCCCCGCCCCGCCGCCCCCTAGGCAGCCACGAGTGTGCTGTTTTGTGAGTGGGCTTCTGTTTCATAGATAGGCTCATGTGTGTCGTAGTCTAGACTCCACGCAGTGTGATGACCATGCGGTGGGTGTCCTTCTCCTTGTGCCTGCCTTCACTTAGGATGGTGATCTCCGGCGGCATTCGTGTTGCTGCAGATGCATTTATCTTGTTCTTTTTAATGGCGGAGTCGTATTCCGTCGTGTTTATGTAACACATCTTTATCCATTCGCCTGCTGATGAGCATTAGGCTGTTGCCACGTCTCGGCTGTGGTGAACAGCACTGCTGTAGGCACAGTGACGGGTTTGTCGTCTGAACTAGGGTGGGATTGCGGGTCCTGCGGTAGCTCAGGCTGCCGTCTTCTGAGGAGCCTGCGTGCTGCTCTCCTCAGTGGCCGTGCCAGCTCCCGTGCCCCCCACCCGTGTGGGAGAGGCTTCGCCTTGCCCCAGCCCCTCTGGCTTCTGTTCCTGGCGGCGGCTTTAACGGCGGCCACTCGGCCAGGCGCGAGGCGGTGCCTCGTTGGGGTTTGGCTCGCGTTCTCCTGACAGCTAGAGAGCTGCACTGACAGCTCTGCGTCCACAGAGCCCGGGGGCCGGCCCCTCGGTGTCCAGCGTCCAGTGCGGTGGGCCGGCCCGCCTGGGGTGCAGACGCGGAGGCCGCTCCACACGCACCAGGCGCAGTCCGTTCCCGACACTGAGCCACTGAGCTGGTGTGTCAGGAATCTGCGGATTTTTGCTTATTGTTATAAACAGTACTTTCTTTGCAGCATCCCGGCTTTGGGGGCTGTGTGTGTTTGCTCCTGTATTTGCGGCCTTTAGTTTTATGGATATTGTTAATTGAGTTTTCTTAATCTCTGTGAATTGATGCCCAGCTGTGTTGGTGGATGGGGTTGGGGGTGCGGCTAGTGAGGGAGAAGGGGATCCCGCAGGGAGGGTTTTATTGGTCTCCATTTCCTGCCTGTTCAGACAAATAAAGGCAGTTGCTCCTGTGATGGACTGTCCTTGTCGGCTGTGCCGGGCTCCCTGCGGGGGAAGCGCCTCCCTCGGGAGCTCTGGGCCGTGGGGCCGGAGCGGGCGGGTGGCCGGCCGTCTCAGGCGCCGCGGGGCCGGCCCTGCTCTGTGGGTCGTCGGGGACCCAGCGGGGCGTGGTAGGGACGTGGCGCCTTCGTCGCTGAGTGCGGGCCGTCTGCGGGGTCCCGGGCTGGCGCGGCTGGGAGCGGCGTCACCGGGGCGAAGGGGCACGCGGCTGCGGTAGGAAGGCAGGCACGCGAGCCGCCACCGGGGCCAGCCCAGAGCGGGCGCCAGGGGAGACGCGGCGGCCGGGCGCGGCGTCGGCGCGCGTCGAGGCCGGCGGCGGCACCTTCTCGTAAGCACCCAGGCGTCCTTGCTCAGACGCTAAAGGACCAAGCCTGATGAAAACTTGTGGCGGAGACACGTTTTAATGTGACCTTTTAAAATGTTTTGTATTTTTTAGAAAATGGCTCCAAAGAGTACATGAAGCTGGAAAGACACATGGACGCGGCCGTGCGCGCGGCCTCTCCAGATGCTCGAGGATAGCATCCCCGAGAGAGCTTGAGCCCCTCGGATTAGGGAACTGGTCAGAATGAAGAAAATCAGCCTTAAGACCTTCCGGAAATCCTTCCACTTGAGCAAGAGCAAAGAGGACGCGGATTTCATGGTGGTCCCGCAGCCCTCGCTGGCCGGCGACTTCGGGAAGGAGGAGGCCTTGTTCGGGAGCTGCTACGGGCAGGAGATCGCCGGCTGCGACCTCCACCCCGACGACGAGAAGGGCGGCAAGGCGCGGGCCAAGAGCGAGAGCCTGATGGGCACGCTCAAGCGGCGGCTCAGCGCCAAGCAGAAGCCCAAGGGCAAGGGCGGCGCGGCCGCGGCGGGCGCGCCGGACGAGGACACCTTCTCCTCGGCCTCGGCGCCGCTGGCCTTCAAGGACGCGCGCGCGCCGCGGCCGCTGCGCTCCACGTCGCTGCGCAGCCACCACTACAGCCCCACGCCCTGGCCGCTGCGGCCCACCGCCTCCGAGGAGACCTGCCTCAAGGTGGAGGTGCGCGTCAAGGCGCTGGTGCACTCGCCCGGCGCCGGCCCGGCGCTCAACGGCGTGCGCAAGGACCTCCGCGAGCTGCAGGCCGAGCCCGCGGGCCCCGAGCCGCCCGGCGCGCCGCCCGGGCCCGCGCCCCGCGAGGCGGACCTGCGCCTCCACCTGGGCGACCACGTGCCTGTCGTCCTCGGACTCGTGCCTCAGGACTACCTCCAGTACACCGTGCCTTTGGAGGCGGCGCTGCGCCCCGGCTGCTGCCTGGGGCGCCTCCCCGATGGAGGTCTCGGCCGGGCCGCCCCCGGCCGCCGGCGGCCCCTTCCCCGGCGACGGCGACGCCGCCGACGGCGAGCCCCAGGGCGACCGCGAGCTGGTCGTGGCCCCCGAGCTCTTCGCGGACCCGCCGGTGGGCGGCCTGCTGGTGGGCAGCGCGGTGGTCGTGCTGCAGAGCCCGCGGGCGGGCCCCGAGCCCGGCGCCCCGCTGTCGCCGCTGCTACCTCCGCTGCGGGCCAGCCCCCTCCAGAGGACCTTCGCGGGGCTGGCCGGGCCCGACGCCCGCGTGGCCGAGAGCGTGCGCTGCCACTTGAACTTCGACCCCACCTCGGCGCCCGGCGTGGCCCGGGTGTACGACTCGGTGCAGAGCAGCGGCCCCATGGTGGTGACCAGCCTGACGGAGGAGCTCAAGAAGCTGGCCCGGCAGGGCTGGTACTGGGGGCCCATCACGCGCTGGGAGGCGGAGGGCAAGCTGGCCAACGTGCCCGACGGCTCAAGAGCAAAGAGGCCCGGAAGGTGCCGAGCCTGGGGAGGGGGCCTTGTTCGAGCTGCTACGGGCAGAGATCGCCGGCTGCGACCTCCACCCGGCGACGAGAAGGGCGGCAAGGCGCGGGCCAAGAGCGGGGCCTGATGGGC
Organism: Tragulus kanchil; assembly: GCA_022376925.1. Classification (NCBI taxonomy): domain Eukaryota; kingdom Metazoa; phylum Chordata; class Mammalia; order Artiodactyla; family Tragulidae; genus Tragulus; species Tragulus kanchil. The sequence continues at coordinate 163,583,196 of JAIOJX010000003.1, forward strand.
ACGCTCAAGCGGCGGCTCAGCGCCAAGCAGAAGCCCAAGGGCAAGGGCGGCGCGGCCGCGGCGGGCGCGCCGGACGAGGACACCTTCTCCTCGGCCTCGGCGCCGCTGGCCTTCAAGGACGCGCGCGCGCCGCGGCCGCTGCGCTCCACGTCGCTGCGCAGCCACCACTACAGCCCCACGCCCTGGCCGCTGCGGCCCACCGCCTCCGAGGAGACCTGCCTCAAGGTGGAGGTGCGCGTCAAGGCGCTGGTGCACTCGCCCGGCGCCGGCCCGGCGCTCAACGGCGTGCGCAAGGACCTCCGCGAGCTGCAGGCCGAGCCCGCGGGCCCCGAGCCGCCCGGCGCGCCGCCCGGGCCCGCGCCCCGCGAGGCGGACCTGCGCCTCCACCTGGGCGACCACGTGCCTGTCGTCCTCGGACTCGTGCCTCAGGACTACCTCCAGTACACCGTGCCTTTGGAGGCGGCGCTGCGCCCCGGCTGCTGCCTGGACGGCGCCTCCCCGATGGAGGTCTCGGCCGGGCCGCCCCCGGCCGCCGGCGGCCCCTTCCCCGGCGACGGCGACGCCGCCGACGGCGAGCCCCAGGGCGACCGCGAGCTGGTCGTGGCCCCCGAGCTCTTCGCGGACCCGCCGGTGGGCGGCCTGCTGGTGGGCAGCGCGGTGGTCGTGCTGCAGAGCCCGCGGGCGGGCCCCGAGCCCGGCGCCCCGCTGTCGCCGCTGCTACCTCCGCTGCGGGCCAGCCCCCTCCAGAGGACCTTCGCGGGGCTGGCCGGGCCCGACGCCCGCGTGGCCGAGAGCGTGCGCTGCCACTTGAACTTCGACCCCACCTCGGCGCCCGGCGTGGCCCGGGTGTACGACTCGGTGCAGAGCAGCGGCCCCATGGTGGTGACCAGCCTGACGGAGGAGCTCAAGAAGCTGGCCCGGCAGGGCTGGTACTGGGGGCCCATCACGCGCTGGGAGGCGGAGGGCAAGCTGGCCAACGTGCCCGACGGCTCCTTCCTGGTGCGGGACAGCTCGGACGACCGCTACCTGCTGAGCCTGAGCTTCCGCTCGCACGGCAAGACCCTGCACACGCGGATCGAGCACTCCAACGGCAGGTTCAGCTTCTACGAGCAGCCGGACGTGGAGGGCCACACGTCCATCGTGGACCTGATCGAGCACTCCGTCCGGGACTCGGAGAACGGGGCCTTCTGCTACTCGCGCTCGCGCCTGCCGGGCTCGGCCACCTACCCGGTGCGGCTCACCAACCCGGTGTCGCGCTTCATGCAGGTGCGCTCGCTGCAGTACCTGTGCCGCTTCGTCATCCGCCAGTACACGCGCATAGACCTGATCCAGAAGCTGCCCCTGCCCAGCAAGATGAAGGACTACCTTCAGGAGAAGCACTACTGAGCGGGGAGCGGGAAGTACGGTTTACAGACGCCTCGTGGCCTCCGCATCCTCTGCGGCCACTCTCTGGGTTCAGTTTTACCTGTAAGGGCCTGTCCAGTTCCTGTAGCGGGTGGGGGACCTGTCCTCCAGGTGTCTTGGGTTTCTTTGGTTTCTTTAAAAAGGGAAGTCTTGAGGTTTGAGAAGTGTGAACTCTGTTCCATCCATGTGCAGAATAATCACAATGTGAATTATCAGATTCTCCTTACCCCCCGCCCCGCCCCGCCCCAGTCCTTTGCTGCTATCCACTGTGATTTTATGCATTAAAAGCACATTTCCCGTGTGTCCAGTCCTGAGTGAAGTTGAATGGAACTCCCAGAACGAGCACGTTGGGCCCATTGTCAAAGGTAGTGTCGAGTCCACATAGCTGTGTGATTAGCCACAGCGTTCACACCTACACTGAAAGTGATTTTTAGCTTCGTCCTCTAGAAAGGTTTATTTCGAATTATGAACTGGCATCATCTTGGTAATGGAACACAGGTCTGCAGCCTGTCTTTTACCACGTGCATTTCTAGATTATGTCTACGGTTGTGCTGGTTTTGGTTGTGAGAAGTTGGGTTTTTCTGTTGCCTTCCTTTTCTTCTTCTTCGTCTGTTTGAATAAATGGCCTTACATTTAAAAATTGTAAAGAAATGTGTACCACCAATTTTAAAAATTGTTGCCTTTTCTGTCATTAAACTCTGGTACAAATTGGCGTAACGTATAAAGACCTATGGAACTACAACTATTAAAGAAATACTAGATAATCATAGTTTCCTGTGATAAGCGATTTTTTTGTTGTCTTATACTCTTCCTCTGGTAAAATGTTTTTATCTGTGATTTGTTTAGCTTAGTCAACATTTTCTCTGGTAAACTTGATGTAGAAATAATTTTCATAAATGGAGTAGATCCTCTTGCAACATTAAAGTTTATATAAAGTTTTAAATTGATTTAAAAAGAAAGAAAATGTTTTAAAGTTGGGTTTATATTTTTCTCTGATGTCGTCCCTTATGAAACTGTGCTAGATTTGACACTTCCTTCTCCCCAACCAAAACAAAAACAAAACAACAAGACCAAAAAATCCCAGTGACTTGAGTTGAAACATTGTGGAAATTGTGGTGTCCCATGTAACAGAAATGTTAGAGCCAAATCAGGTGTGTGTGTTTACCTCCCACGCGTACCGCCATGCATAGCTAGGTTTTCTGTTTTTAATTTAGCTGAGTCTGAGGTAAACTGGCGTCGTTAGTTTCTTCATCTGTTTTGATTCAGTCCTTGAGGGGAGTGGGTTGTCTGCAGTACTTTATAGTTGTTTTGAGATGCGAAGTTTACTCTGCAGTTCTTTAGTATTTTGTAATCATCCCATCCAGAAGGTGTCTCCAGCCACCTAACTTGAAAGGAAATGTTCCTTTTCCGATGAAACACTTAATTTAAGACAACTCTTCCTTTTCCTATCTCTGAACCCCATTTAAAAACAAAGCATAAAGGTCTTAGGTCAAATTTAAAAGCTTTGTCATTCAGACATATCAGTATTCCCGTTGTTTTTTTTTTTTTTTTTTTTTTCTTTCCTCTGTTTGATTCTTAGTCAGCTGAGAATTACCAAGAAAAGGCACAGTGCCATAATATCTGCGTTTAGGGTATTTTGACGTAAAGGGGGAAAGGTACTTCATTTTGGTGGAATGTTTGATTGTACCTTGTTGCAAAGACTCCTCTTTCATTTTCTGATATGTTTTCACCTAATAAGATGGAATATGGAGTATACTGTAATAATATAATTTAAGTGTTCATTATAAGCTATTTGGATTAAGAACTATTACAGAGTTGTAAACTTGTTATCAAATTAATGCAAGACATTTAAACTATTTTTTTGCAAAACTATTTATTTTTAAACAATTTAAAATATATCTAGGGTGAGTTAAAAGTCCCTGTGCATCTATATTAGATGGCAGGTATTGTCACAGAGTCACTGTGTGTTAATAATAAATGTTGCTATGGCTTCTCCGTGTTTCTAGAAGCATTTACATGTACTCTTCGTGAGATCACGGTGCACAGAGGTCTTTGGACTGCCCTGGACCCCATCTTACGTGGGCATAGCCTGTTCCCCACGCCTTCCTCATGATACCATGTGTTTAAGATCTAGCCATTTGGCTTGAAGTTAAGATCATTCTGATTTCCATATAAATGTTTTTAAAAAATGGCATTTTGTGTTCTATGGAGGGCAAGTCTTGATACTCTTCTAATTCAGAAAGCCAGTTTGTACTGTGCTTTAGTATGTCCATAGTATAAAAATGCTTTTAAATAAAATGCCCTATTCTAATCCAGTTTCAGATTGCTAGGTCTGATAGTGTGTCAATAAAAATGGAAGTGTTTGCCAAGAAGTTATTTACAAACAGAAAAAGGAGTATTGCGATGTTTTCTGCTTTTGTTTAGAGAGAACCATGTGGCATAGGCAGCACAACATAGTGTGAACGATTGGCTTTATAAGGTAGTAGAGCAGCTTGGTTAAAAATGGAATGGGGAAGAAAAGAGAAGTCTGCATCCTGAAGTCTTGTGCAGGGAGCGCTGGGTTGGCTTTCTGGATTCCACTGAGTGGCGGCTGCGATGGCACGGGCACTACCTGTAAGTGGTTTCTTCAAGATGGGCTTCTGAACACCTGCGCTCAAGGCAGGAAAAAGGAAATAGGAAAGCTGTATCCTTCTGCCATAGTAAATGAATCAGAGTTGCTCTTTATTGAGTATCTCATCCCAGAAACATGATCGAGGCAAGAAGCTATCTCCAGGCTTACGAAGACACTATTGTGTATTTTTACAAATAATAAAAAAGTACTTGAAGAAGTCTCTTTTCTCTTTCCAAGGAAAACTGTTCTCCATTTAGTGCAATAATCTGAAAATTTGAGGTCAAAAAGTATCACAGGAAACGATCATAGAATTAAAAATAGGTTTTAAGGAAATCAGCTACACAGGGCAACCATCTTGCTGTTAAAGAAATCATGTGCTAAAAGGCGAAATCGTGGGCTGTAGGAAATAAAACCCAAGTAGAATACGCATGATGCTTTCTGAGGCGGTGTCCCCGAGGCAGGACCAAGTCGCCGAGGTCGCCGGTAGGTCGTCGGGCGCCTGCTCCTGCCACCCGTCTCGGTGTCGCCTCGCCAGTGCTCTCAGAAACCCCAGCTCTGATCGTTGCACAGTTCACATTGGGTAGGGAGAGGTTTGCTTCAGGAGCGATTCATGATACCATGTGTTTAAGATCTAGCCATTTGGCTTGAAGTTAAGATCATTCTGATTTCCATATAAATGTTTTTAAAAAATGGCATTTTGTGTTCTATGGAGGGCAAGTCTTGATATTCTTCTAATTCAGAAAGCCAGTTTGTACTGTGCTTTAGTATGTCCATAGTATAAAAATGCTTTTAAATAAAATGCCCTATTCTAATCCAGTTTCAGATTGCTAGGTCTGATAGTGTGTCAATAAAAATGGAAGTGTTTGCCAAGAAGTTATTTACAAACAGAAAAAGGAGTATTGCGATGTTTTCTGCTTTTGTTTAGAGAGAACCATGTGGCATAGGCAGCACAACATAGTGTGAACGATTGGCTTTATAAGGTAGTAGAGCAGCTTGGTTAAAAATGGAATGGGGAAGAAAAGAGAAGTCTGCATCCTGAAGTCTTGTGCAGGGAGCGCTGGGTTGGCTTTCTGGATTCCACTGAGTGGCGGCTGCGATGGCACGGGCACTACCTGTAAGTGGTTTCTTCAAGATGGGCTTCTGAACACCTGCGCTCAAGGCAGGAAAAAGGAAATAGGAAAGCTGTATCCTTCTGCCATAGTAAATGAATCAGAGTTGCTCTTTATTGAGTATCTCATCCCAGAAACATGATCGAGGCAAGAAGCTATCTCCAGGCTTACGAAGACACTATTGTGTATTTTTACAAATAATAAAAAAGTACTTGAAGAAGTCTCTTTTCTCTTTCCAAGGAAAACTGTTCTCCATTTAGTGCAATAATCTGAAAATTTGAGGTCAAAAAGTATCACAGGAAACGATCATAGAATTAAAAATAGGTTTTAAGGAAATCAGCTACACAGGGCAACCATCTTGCTGTTAAAGAAATCATGTGCTAAAAGGCGAAATCGTGGGCGTGTAGGAAATAAAACCCAAGTAGAATACGCATGATGCTTTCTGAGGCGGTGTCCCCGAGGCAGGACCAAGTCGCCGAGGTCGCCGGTAGGTCGTCGGGAGCGCCTGCTCCTGCCACCCGTCTCGGTGTCGCCCTCGCCAGTGCTCTCAGAAACCCCAGCTCTGATCGTTGCACAGTTCACATTGGGTAGGGGAGAGGTTTGCTTCAGGAGCGATTCAGACTAATGCGTTTTAAAGGCTTTTCATCGAAATGTGAAGTCCTCACTCGAAATCACACTACCAGCAATAGACAGTTTCGTTGAAAACGCTAATAAGGAACAATTGCCTGTTCCGTATGTAACCTTAAAATTCTAAAACCAGTCATTGGTACGCTTGTAATCCCAGATTCGGTTTCTTTGAATACTTTTTTAGTCCTGTAAAGAAGATTTTTATAAACATCCTTTTTACCAGTCAGTCATCACATGGCGAATATGTCATTGCTGTTTCTGAGAAGTGATCCAGCCTCTCTCTCCAGAGATGATAAGAAATTCTTATAGAATTTTGTAATAAGTATACATGTTGGGTTAAAGAAATTTTGTAATCGTTGGAGTGCCATGGAATTAACACTTGCAATCCAGGTTGCTGTCGTTTACACTTTTTCTGTATGTTTTGAATCAGGTGTGTACCATTTGTACTGAGAACACCACAGAATGAATTATCCAAAGTCCATTGATTTTAATACGTCTTTTGGTTTGTAAACAAATTATAGTAATTTCTTGCACATTTTTTGGAGATTAATCGTATAAAGAATTTATGTATCTGCTTCTAGATACAATGTGTAAATAAAAATTTCGTTCACAAGGTCTGCCTTGAGGTCTATTTAATAACCGCACGCGGAGTTTGACTTTTACTTGGTCTGGGGCTAACTGTTCACTTCCGGGTTGTCTCCTCACCTGGACCGAGACTGGAGGGCAGGGACCAGCACGTGCCGGTGACCAGGGACGAGGAGCCCTCCCCGTTGCCCCTGTCCTAAACCTTCAGCACAGAGGCAGAACATTTGCAAAACAAAGACTAATTAAAATTGGCACAGTAATATAATCCAACCTCACTAACAGAATGTTAGGCCAAATGATAGAATGTTTGAATTGTGACATTTGAAAAATCTGCCCCTTATTATGTCCTGGTATTTCATAGAAATAGAATCAGGTTATCTAAGTGCCTTGTGTAGGAATCATTTAAAAATCCTTTCATAGACAATGATTTCTAATAGTCACTGAGTTGCGTTGTATGTTTTAAAGTTCTTAAAACACTACATCGGGTTAAACGTTCACTTTATTTTTTTTTAGTTTAAATTTATTTTTTTAGTTGAAGGATAAAGGCTTTACAGAATTTTGTGGTTTTCTAGCAAACATCAACACGTATCAGCCGTAGGTATACATATGTCCCCTCCCTTTGGAACCTCCCTCCCCCTCCTCTCCCCAGTGTGGTGTTCAGTTACTTTTTAACAGGTCTTTTATCCTAGCTAATGCAAAGATAAAATTAAATGACCCCGTTCAGAATATGTCACAAATTCTGGCTTTCGTTGAATGCAAATGGTGTCTGTCTAACCGCATTTTCCAGCGCTGGTATCAATTGGCAGCCTTGGTTCCAATATCAGACTTTGCTGATGGTGGCGCTCATGAAATACAGAATTAAGGAAAGAGATGGTCAGGCCTCAAGGACTCTGTGCAAGTTTAGACTTTACCAACTTCCCCCCTAGCCAGGTAGACAGTCTTACTCCTTCAGCCAGAGAGAGCAGACCCGCTGCCCACTGCCCCAGGAGGAGACGACTTACTGAGAATATCGAGCGACCCTTAACTGAGGGCCACGCTGACTGCGCTCACTGCCGCCTCATCTCAACTTTTCTTTCTAACCCCACGGGGTTTTACGTACTGTTTTACTAGACTTTCAACTTCATGGAACAAAAAATATTTTAACCATTGTTTCACTCAAAGTTAGCCCTTACTGTCTGCCATTTTAACGTCCAGTCTGTTTTTTCCTTAAACTCTTTAGCTTCACTTAAACTTCATTAAAAAAAAAAATTTCTTTAATTATTTTAGCCTATTTGTATTCCAGCTTCCAGTTTTAAGGGCTTCCTAACCTTCTGAAACATCCTTTTAAAAAAATAGGGCCTCCTGTTTCTCTTGCTCTCTTTTCAAGACTCGTCTTGCTAGTGGGTGTTTTTGCGTGGGTTACTTTGTCCCCATCTTCCCCGCCTCTGTTCCCCAAACCGCCTCCCAGGGTCCAGATGCCGCCCGGCACCACCAGAGGCTGACCCACAGAGAGCCCACAGCAGTGAGCATCGACGGGAAACATCCATTTCTGAGCACAGCAGGATTTTGTAGCCAGTTTTAAGTTGCCGCCAGGCAACCTTGCCATCTCTTCCTCCAGAGTTAGAGGAGGGAGGATCCTCTTAAGAAAGGCACCTTCGGGCTGTAAAACCAGGAAGAGGGTGGCCAGTGCAGGGATTATTTTTAAGCGGTTTATGTCCAGGGCCTTTGCCTAGAGGTCATTTGAGGCCCTCAAATTCTGTCCTTGATAATTGGCTTGCAAATAAGGGTCTGTCTCACATTGAAAGGAGACTCTTTGGTCATGATCCATGGGTTTCTCCAGCCCAAGGACATTTTAGGAAGTGTTTAGGGAGCACATAGTCTTTTTAGAAGCTAGCTTCTTCTGGTCTCACAGTGTTGTGTAAGTCTAATGTGTGTGCACGTGTGTGTGTGTGTTAAGTCGCTTCAGTCATGTCCAACTCTTTGTGACCCCATGGAAGTCTAATACACTCTAGTTTTTGATAAAGGCTTAGGTCCTAAGTAAAGTTGTGTGTGTGTGTGTGTGTGTGTACAGTTTTGTCCGACTCTGCAGCCCCATGGACTGTAGCCGACCAGGTTCCTCTGTCCGTGGAATACGACAAGAATACTGGAGTGGGTTGCCATACTAAGGATAGGCAAGAATACTGGAATGGGTTGCCGTTTACTACTCCAGGGGATCCAGGGATCGAACCCTTGTCCCCTGCATAGGCAGATGGATTCTTTACCACTAGCACCACCAGGGAAGCACGAGCGGTAAAGAACATATAATGTTCTTTTAAATATATGGAATTCCATCCTCGAATTCCTTTAAAGAGAACCCAGGTTTTGTTTGTGTCAGCAGTCTGTCCTCTGTCACCAGTCCACATCCAGCAGCTAAGTGGTGGGCTCTGGTCCCCTCCATGGAGACCTGCTGTGGTGACGCCACCAGCTCCCCCGAAGCCTTTGCCGCAGCCTGTGTCTCGCTGCAGAGACAGTTTTGGCACATTTTTCTCTTGTGCCTGGCAGCTGGGGAGACTCATTTGCCTCTGAGAATTATGAGCCTAACAGTGACTGTGGGATGTGACACTTGTCTAGAAAGTCAGTAGATATATTGATATATCTTTAAATGCAGAAGAATCTTTTTTTCTGCAAAAAGGGAGAGGGGCAGGGCTGTTCCTCCCAGAGTCTAGTTAATGGAATGGATGGATGAAACAAGAGAGTTGAATTTTACACTATTTATGAATTATAACAACAAACAAATTGAGTTTCTTTGTTGTTGTTGTTCAGTCTCTAAGTCATGTCTGTGAAGTCGCGCTTCTGATGCCTAATGAGTACTTCTGTTACTTGACGTGTATTTCACATCCTCAGCCCTACACAAGATAGACACTTAAGGGTTACAGAAAAATGAAACTGAAGCACAGAGATGAACCTCTCCATGGCCACAAAAAAGCCACACACCAGTTTTAAACTCATATAGTATGGCTCCAGAATCTTATGTTCTTTTTTTTTTTTTTTTTAACATTTATGTATTTATTTTCATCCATCTTTATTCTTTGGCCTGTGTGGCTTTCCCATCAGAGTGCCCTCTCTTGTTGCAGAGCGCCGGCTCTGGTCGCATGAACTCCAGAGCGCTGGCTTGTAATTGGACAGACCGGTCCAGCCGCTCCTCGGCACATGGGATCATCCCGGGCCAGGATTGAACCAGTGTCCCTTGCACTGCAAGGCGGACTCTTTACACATTGGACCATCAGGGAAGCCCCAGAATCTATGTTCTAAGTGAGTCAAATATACTTCCTTTCTTCAGAGTTTTCTGTTATTTGGAGCATTTCCAATCTGTAGAAAGACCTGCAGCTAAGCAAATGAATGGCCTACTGTCTCCTCCTCTAGGAGATACTCCTATAGCTTAAATGAAAAATATTCTAAGCAGTGACAGGTAAACACTTAATGGAGGCCTAGCTGGCAATGTACCAGGGGACTTCATCTTCTGTCACTGAGGAAGGTGACTATGCTGTCCCTGGTATAGCCTCATAAAGTGTTCTTATAACGCCACCAGCTCCCGAAGCCTTTGCCGCAGCCTGTGTCTCGCTGCAGAGACAGTTTTGGCACATTTTTCTCTTGTGCCTGGCAGCTGGGGAGACTCATTTGCCTCTGAGAATTATGAGCCTAACAGTGACTGTGGGATGTGACACTTGTCTAGAAAGTCAGTAGATATATTGATATATCTTTAAATGCAGAAGAATCTTTTTTTCTGCAAAAAGGGAGAGGGGCAGGGCTGTTCCTCCCAGAGTCTAGTTAATGGAATGGATGGATGAAACAAGAGAGTTGAATTTTACACTATTTATGAATTATAACAACAAACAAATTGAGTTTCTTTGTTGTTGTTGTTCAGTCTCTAAGTCATGTCTGTGAAGTCGCGCTTCTGATGCCTAATGAGTACTTCTGTTACTTGACGTGTATTTCACATCCTCAGCCCTACACAAGACAGACACTTAAGGGTTACAGAAAAATGAAACTGAAGCACAGAGATGAACCTCTCCATGGCCACAAAAAAGCCACACACCAGTTTTAAACTCATATAGTATGGCTCCAGAATCTTATGTTCTTTTTTTTTTTTTTTTAACATTTATGTATTTATTTTCATCCATCTTTATTCTTTGGCCTGTGTGGCTTTCCCATCAGAGTGCCCTCTCTTGTTGCAGAGCGCCGGCTCTGGTCGCATGAACTCCAGAGCGCTGGCTTGTAATTGGACAGACCGGTCCAGCCGCTCCTCGGCACATGGGATCATCCCGGGCCAGGATTGAACCAGTGTCCCTTGCACTGCAAGGCGGACTCTTTACACATTGGACCATCAGGGAAGCCCCAGAATCTATGTTCTAAGTGAGTCAAATATACTTCCTTTCTTCAGAGTTTTCTGTTATTTGGAGCATTTCCAATCTGTAGAAAGACCTGCAGCTAAGCAAATGAATGGCCTACTGTCTCCTCCTCTAGGAGATACTCCTATAGCTTAAATGAAAAATATTCTAAGCAGTGACAGGTAAACACTTAATGGAGGCCTAGCTGGCAATGTACCAGGGGACTTCATCTTCTGTCACTGAGGAAGGTGACTATGCTGTCCCTGGTATAGCCTCATAAAGTGTTCTTATAACTACCTGGTATACTAACATAGGAACAAGCTTCGGTGAAGTTGAACTCTTGAGAAGACTTCTTGTTTGGTGCTTAAGGAAAAGTGTTATTTCTGTTTTTTTTTTTTTTGGCTAATGAATAATGAGATTGGCCTGTTGTACTAGGAGCCATGGTTGTTTGCTCTATAGCAGATAAAAAGACTACAGCCTTTCTCATCATTGCCTATACCCATGCTCAGCCAGCGCTCTCACCACACCCTGAGCAAGAACTTCCTTATAGAAGGAGCTCTAGCTATACTTAAATCCTATCTTTAGCATCTCTGTCTGCACTTAAATGGGTAGAAAAATTTGCCACCTGTTCATACGATAAAAAGGACATTCCCCTCCACACTTCTGGTAAATAGTGGTTTATACTTAGCATATGGGCTACCGCTTGCAATGGAGGAGGCATGGGTTCCATCCGTGGGTCTGAGAGATCCCTTGGAGGAAGAAATGGCAGCCCAGTACTCTTGCCTGGAGAATCCCATGGACAGAGCAGCCTGGTGGGCTACCATCCCTGGGATCGCAAAGACTCAGACGTGACTGAGTGAGGTACACTCCCGCGCTTTTCATGTTCCAGTGCGAATGAATTCATTCAGTCATTGGTTCGCTCATTGATTCAGAAAGTATTTATTGAGCTTCTGTTACGTGTCAAAACTCTAGAAGTAATTATAGGTGAGGCGAGTGGTAAAGAAAGATAGGGTTGTGTAAGACCTAATCTACTCTTGAGGGAGGCGCTTGTCAGGGAACAGCAGGTGGTGTATTCCGTCTGCTAAGAAGGAGAGCCTTTACTGTCAAAGACACGTCTCAAGCCGGAAACTCCCATACATTGACAAAAAATCTATGTTCTAAGTGAGTCAAATATACTTCCTTTCTTCAGAGTTTTCTGTTATTTGGAGCATTTCCAATCTGTAGAAAGACCTGCAGCTAAGCAAATGAATGGCCTACTGTCTCCTCCTCTAGGAGATACTCCTATAGCTTAAATGAAAAATATTCTAAGCAGTGACAGGTAAACACTTAATGGAGGCCTAGCTGGCAATGTACCAGGGGACTTCATCTTCTGTCACTGAGGAAGGTGACTATGCTGTCCCTGGTATAGCCTCATAAAGTGTTCTTATAACTACCTGGTATACTAACATAGGAACAAGCTTCGGTGAAGTTGAACTCTTGAGAAGACTTCTTGTTTGGTGCTTAAGGAAAAGTGTTATTTCTGTTTTTTTTTTTTTTGGCTAATGAATAATGAGATTGGCCTGTTGTACTAGGAGCCATGGTTGTTTGCTCTATAGCAGATAAAAAGACTACAGCCTTTCTCATCATTGCCTATACCCATGCTCAGCCAGCGCTCTCACCACACCCTGAGCAAGAACTTCCTTATAGAAGGAGCTCTAGCTATACTTAAATCCTATCTTTAGCATCTCTGTCTGCACTTAAATGGGTAGAAAAATTTGCCACCTGTTCATACGATAAAAAGGACATTCCCCTCCACACTTCTGGTAAATAGTGGTTTATACTTAGCATATGGGCTACCGCTTGCAATGGAGGAGGCATGGGTTCCATCCGTGGGTCTGAGAGATCCCTTGGAGGAAGAAATGGCAGCCCAGTACTCTTGCCTGGAGAATCCCATGGACAGAGCAGCCTGGTGGGCTACCATCCCTGGGATCGCAAAGACTCAGACGTGACTGAGTGAGGTACACTCCCGCGCTTTTCATGTTCCAGTGCGAATGAATTCATTCAGTCATTGGTTCGCTCATTGATTCAGAAAGTATTTATTGAGCTTCTGTTACGTGTCAAAACTCTAGAAGTAATTATAGGTGAGGCGAGTGGTAAAGAAAGATAGGGTTGTGTAAGACCTAATCTACTCTTGAGGGAGGCGCTTGTCAGGGAACAGCAGGTGGTGTATTCCGTCTGCTAAGAAGGAGAGCCTTTACTGCCCCGAATCAGACGTGATAAGAGTATGCTTTGCTGAGTGGCCGTCAGAACTCAAGCCGGAAACTCCCTGCCATCCTGAGCTTCTCATTCCACCTGTCGTCTTGAGCAGTCGGCTCTCTTCTCTCAAGCGTTTGCCCGTGATAAGGAGCCTGGTTGCCGGTAGCCCTGGAAACACAAGAGTTTTGTAATCAGCAGAAGAGAGGCGTTTCTTTCCTCTAAGGCCCAGCAGAGAGATCCTGGCCCAGGCTCCGAATGGCTTACACTGGATCACATATTCCTTCTTGAACCCATCACGGAGGCCAGAATAGTAAAATTCTCGGGTGCATCCGGTGGGGTCCCACAGCTCCTCTGGTGGGAAAACAGGAGTCTGTCTGCCTAGACCTGCCCCTTCTTGCTCACAGCGGGGAGTTGGCTCGTTGGTGGCAGTCACTCAGTTTTGTCTGAGTCTCTGTGGCCCCTTGGACTGTAGCCTGTCGGGCTCCTACATCCACGGGATTTTCCAGGCAAGAACACTGGAGTGGGTTGCCATTTCCTTCTCCAGGGGGTCTTCCTGACCCAGGGGTCGAACCCCAGGCAGGCAGACTCTTTACTGTCTGAGCCACTGGGGAAGCCCACTGGGGAAGGTGATATCTAATGTTTCACTACGTTAATGAACCCAGAAATGTACTAATAAAATCAACAAATTTACATATCATATGTGTAAAAATGTGAGCACTTTCCCATACATTTGTATTACCTGTGATCACTTTAGAAGCATAGTTAAATATGGTGGTAGATCTTTCACTTTCTATTATATGAAGTATTCAAGTAGAATTACCTACTGGAGGCACAACTAGATTTCTTTTTTTTTTGCAGGATGGTGAGATAACCTGGCTGACTCATCCCCATCAGATAAAAAGGTTTCTGGAATGCATAGATGTGGGACAGTGTATCAGTGTTGACCATTTCTTGGGACATTATGTGAAAACATTTGAAATATTTTCAGTACCATGTACTGTAATTAAAAGACCACTAATGATTGACTCGTTAATGGCAGGTAAAGTTCATTGACTGAAAGGTTTTTGCCTACTCTAAGAGATCTCTCCCCTAGTCAGAAATTCTTTTGTTAGTTTTCTCCAACTACCATTTATGAGATGTATAAGTCGACTGATTATATCACTTTACATTGAGTTTTAATAGAGATCAAAGGAAATGTGAATATTCTCTCTGAATAGAATCATCTCATTAGGATGAGAAACAGAAAGGCGGTTATCTGAATTTCACTTCTGGCTTTATTACGTTTTAACTTTAATAAAGATGGCCTAAACTAAAGCCCTTCAAAAAATTCTAAAGTAGCTTAAAAATAACTGATTGACATCATTTGATAATTAATAACTTACGTACATGAACTGCAAAACAGATACAAGATTCCCTTAGCGTGAAATCTTCTGTTACTTATATTCTTTTCTTTTTTTTTCTAAAAAAAGTTGTCTGCTGTGGTATGAACACTCTCCTATGCTCAGAGCATTTGCTCTATAGAACCTTATCAATTCTTACATGTACCTTTTGACCCATTTATGGAAATAAAGAAAAGCCTTTGTCCTTCTGAAATACTCAGAAGGACAACTTTTATTATAACAAGGTGGATAACTTAATATTGCCTAGTGGGCAGAGCTTCATTTTTTTCCCATCTAGTTAAATGTTTAGTTGTAACCGTGTTTCTCATGGTGCGTATGACCTTTAATGGTGTTTTGGGTTGTTTAAACATTTTGGGCAAACCCATTCCATAACCAGGGAACTTTTCCCCCTTTCATTGTCAGTAGATGAATTAGCTCTAGATGGAAAACATCCTGTTATTAATTTGCTTTTACTGTGTTCTTACCTCCGCCATCCAGAGGAACATTGTTCCAACTGTTCAGTCACTCAGTCGTGCCCAGCTCTTTGTGACCCCATGGACTGCAGCACACCAGCCTTCCCTGTGCTTCACTATCTCCTCGTTTGCTCAGATTTCATGTCCCTTGAGTCAATGATGCTATCTAACTGTTTCTTCCAGCCATCTTTCAACTATCACTCAGCCTTTTTCTGTTTGTTTCCAGAAATAGCGTTTTTATTCATTCTCTGTTGACTTGGGCATGATGGGTGGTATCTAAAAAA
Organism: Tragulus kanchil; assembly: GCA_022376925.1. Classification (NCBI taxonomy): domain Eukaryota; kingdom Metazoa; phylum Chordata; class Mammalia; order Artiodactyla; family Tragulidae; genus Tragulus; species Tragulus kanchil. The sequence goes on from JAIOJX010000003.1 coordinate 163,598,249, forward strand.
ATTCCCTGTTCAAAAGCAAGAATTGATTTGGTGGTTGGGGGGGGAGGTAGAGATTCATTTCCAAAATATTTCTTCCACGTGAACAGATTAAGGGTAAAAGGAAATCTGAATGATTCCATGAAAGGTTAAAATCGATAGCCTTGTTTCCTTCTTTTGGTACACCACTGTCTTTCTCTGTAGGTCTCCAAACGAAGCCATTTTAACAAAAATGATAAAAGCACGAGGCACTATGGTAAAGCACGGGGCAAAAGATACACATCAATACTTTTCTCTGCTGTGACCTTGGGGCTCTCCGTAAAATGTGCTTGTGTGCCCCTCTATAATTTACAAAACAATTTTTTCACAACTTGGACCACTTTCTGAACTAATTTCTTGACCCACCCAGTGATGGCCTCATGTTCATATGAGAATGCCGCTTCAGGAGGGAACAAGTTTGAGAACCCAACTTGAATCTGTACCCTTCGATTATGGAAAAAATACAAATGGAATTCGGTTATTTGTTGTTTAGCCACTCAGTTGTGTCCGACTCTTTTGCAACCCCGTGGACTGTAGCCTTCCCGACTCCTCTGTCCATGGGGTTCTCCAGGCAGGAATACTGGTGTGGGTTGCCATTTCCTTCACCAAGGGATCTTCCCCACTCAGGAACTGAGTTCTCGTCTCCTGCATTAGTGGGTGGATTCTTTACTGCTGAGCCACAAGGGAACCCCAAAAACTTGTTAGAAACCATGTGATTTTGGAGTCTTGGTTGAGAAGCACAGTGAAGGCGTGCACTTTTCCCCTTTCATTGTCAGTAGATGAATTAGCTCTAGATGGAAAACATCCTGTTATTAATTTGCTTTTACTGTGTTCTTACCTCCGCCATCCAGAGGAACATTGTTCCAACTGTTCAGTCACTCAGTCGTGCCCAGCTCTTTGTGACCCCATGGACTGCAGCACACCAGCCTTCCCTGTGCTTCACTATCTCCTCGTTTGCTCAGATTTCATGTCCCTTGAGTCAATGATGCTATCTAACTGTTTCTTCCAGCCATCTTTCAACTATCACTCAGCCTTTTTCTGTTTGTTTCCAGAAATAGCGTTTTTATTCATTCTCTGTTGACTTGGGCATGATGGGTGGTATCTAAAAAAATTCCCTGTTCAAAAGCAAGAATTGATTTGGTGGTTGGGGGAGGTAGAGATTCATTTCCAAAATATTTCTTCCACGTGAACAGATTAAGGGTAAAAGGAAATCTGAATGATTCCATGAAAGGTTAAAATCGATAGCCTTGTTTCCTTCTTTTGGTACACCACTGTCTTTCTCTGTAGGTCTCCAAACGAAGCCATTTTAACAAAAATGATAAAAGCACGAGGCACTATGGTAAAGCACGGGGCAAAAGATACACATCAATACTTTTCTCTGCTGTGACCTTGGGGCTCTCCGTAAAATGTGCTTGTGTGCCCCTCTATAATTTACAAAACAATTTTTTCACAACTTGGACCACTTTCTGAACTAATTTCTTGACCCACCCAGTGATGGCCTCATGTTCATATGAGAATGCCGCTTCAGGAGGGAACAAGTTTGAGAACCCAACTTGAATCTGTACCCTTCGATTATGGAAAAAATACAAATGGAATTCGGTTATTTGTTGTTTAGCCACTCAGTTGTGTCCGACTCTTTTGCAACCCCGTGGACTGTAGCCTTCCCGACTCCTCTGTCCATGGGGTTCTCCAGGCAGGAATACTGGTGTGGGTTGCCATTTCCTTCACCAAGGGATCTTCCCCACTCAGGAACTGAGTTCTCGTCTCCTGCATTAGTGGGTGGATTCTTTACTGTTGAGCCACAAGGGAACCCCAAAAACTTGTTAGAAACCATGTGATTTTTGGAGTCTTCGGTTGAGAAGCACAGTGAAGGCGTGCTGTACAGAAGTTTATGTTCAGGTCTCACTGAAATACTGACTACTTACTTCCACATTAATGATGTGGTTGAGTTTGATTGCTTTGAAGGTGATTTCATTTTCTTTCCCGTCTTGGTCTACTTCTAAGCTTTTCACTGCTTACAACTTAAAGACAATTGGTGGAATCCAGAAATGTGGCAAATGCCAACTAAAAAGGGAAGTCTAAACTTGAATGTTTAGAGGAACTTGAGCCAGGCATTGATTTTTTTCTTCTTTACCTACTGAAATACCTACACACTTATACCTAGTCATTTGTGATTTTTCAAGCTTTCAGCCTTTGCCATGGGATGGGAAGATAAATTTGGCATGGAATGAGAAGATTAAATGTTAATGCTGCCTTTAACTAAATTAATAATTTAATTAATGTACATTATTAGCTCAAGGGGATGAAAGAATTCCTCTAAGTACATTAAATATGTAGCATTTGTCAACTATTAAATTGGTAACCTTCATCATTAATTGATGGAACCTTGGATTTTAATCTTTTTGTTAAACTGTTTCAGTTGAAAGAGTTTCTCTGTAGGAACTGGGTGATAAAAATGTAACAGGGTGGGAATAGATTTCTATTGTTTTCAAAGGAAGTTAAAATGTAAGAGGTCTAAGTGTTCAAATAATTCCAGACTCTTCCTAAAACTCCAAGCAAAAGAAAAAAATGTATCATACCGTGCTCTACATTTTTTGTTTCCAGTTTTCATTTTTGTGTTAGTGTTAGACAAAAATTCAATTTTAGTATCATCAAGCTTGTTTCTTTTCAGAACTTGCAGTAGAAATGAATGTGCTTAGACCCAGAGGTTGAGTATATATTAAGGTAATCTGTTTGAATTTTAGTAAGAGTTTTCCAGTTGTGTATCTCAGGAGTTAGAGCTTAGCAAATTTTATTTTTCATCTAAATAAATTACAGGATAAAGTTATGGAGCAAATTTCCTAATAGTCTAAGTCTTTTATGATACTGAGTCAGTCAGATATTATATTTTCATAGCTCTCATTTTGGCTATTAATCATACACTATTTAACTGTATAACTAACTGGTCTCCACAGAGAGATGATAAGGTTATAACATTTCCATAGTATTCAGCGTCTAGGACTTGGTAACTTTCTTTAAAATTTTACTAAAGTTAAGAATAATTTTCTTTAGCAGGTACATATGCCAAAATTGTTCTCAATAGAGATAAGTGTGATTAGGAAATTATTTAAGTCTTTCTTTTCTTTATCTTGAGTCCTTAAAAATCATCTTTATCTTAAAATCCTTAAATATCATGAGTGTCTTTTTTATCTGTAATGTTCATATCCATCTTAAATTTTTCATTTCTTGCCATAAATTTTTCATATCTTGCCAACAGGACTGTATACATTTCCAGTATAAATTTTCAAATGAAAAATAAGAAAGGAAAATTATCATCCCTGATGATTATATTTGAGTATTCTAGACTCTAGAGAAATGTAAGTTATTGAACCTCAGAATCACAAGGAAACCCCCGAACCGATTTTCCCACTCTTCTGTCAGATGGAGGGAGCACTTGTTACAGAAGAAAAAAATAGCTAAAGCTCTTTGTTTCTATAAAAAAAGTAAATAAAGTATGATCAGTAAAAAATGAGAAGATAGTAAAAAAGCTGGTGTTCTTATTTCGGTCTGCCTTTGAGTCTCACACTCCCAGAGGAGTTAATGCTTTGAAACAGTAGTGCTCACACTGGGCTAAGTGTGTGGATTAAGTCTAGAGGTTAAGTACATGAAAACTATCCTAAAAGATGGAGGCAGGGGTGTTTTAAGAGAATCACTCCCCAGATTGTGAAGTCCTGTGTCTGCTGTTGTTTCCTAAGAGTGATCTGCTTCCGAACCTGTGAGCAGGAGGTGCCGTTCTGGGCGCTCCTTCCCCGCTGGTCTTCCCTGCCTCTCCACGGCCCCAGGATGTCGCGTCGCCCACTCTCCACGCCACTGTCTCTCCACTCTCGGTGTCGTTTTGGAGACAGGGAAGATTTCCAACCTAGCACACCGTGTAGAGCCCAGTGAAACTGTTAGTCCCTCAGTTGTGTCTGACTCATTGTGACCCCATGGGCTGTAGCCCGCCAGGCTCCTCTGTCCAAGGGATTCTCTAGGCAGGAAGACTGGAGTGGATAGCCATTCCCTTCTTTAGGACATTTTCCTGCCCCGCGGGTCCCCTGTGTTGGCAGGCAGATTCTTTACGGTTTTAGTCACCAGGGAAGCCTAAAAAATATTTACATGCTTACAACAGTGTAATTACCCAGATAATAGTTTAACTGAATTTGAACAGAATTTTTGGTTAAATCATTGAGAAATTGGTAGCATGGGGAAAGGAGGTATGTCTACTTGTGAATGTGTGTGCACGTAGAAAAGTTAAATAACGTTAAGGCTTAAACAAGAAATTCAGAAATATTAGCATACACTCGTAAAATGCTTTAAAACAGACTTTGTCATCGGGGGATTGTTTTTCAGTTGCTAAGTCGTTTCTGGCTTTGTGACCCCACGGACGGCAGCGCGCCAGACTTCCCGGTCCTTCCGCTTCTGCCGGAGTTTGCTCAGACTCAAGTCCATGGAGTCGGTGACGCCATCCCGCCGTCTCGTCCTCTGTGGCCCCTTCTCCTCCTGCCCTCAATCTTTCCCAGCAGCAGGGTCTTTCCCAGTGAATCGACTCTTCTCATCAGGAGCTTCAGCTACAGCAGCAGTTAAATTCTTCTTAAAGTTTTATAAATCATCTAAGAAACTTCGATAAAGCAGCCAGTTCTTCCTTCTTTCATGTTCTTCCTTTCTATGTGTAGGTCCATGGTTTTGACCTGTACAGTTTTCCTTCTCTCCAAAGAACTTCTTTTAACATGGCTCACAAGGCTGGGCTGCTGGCGACAAATTCTCTCAGTATTTGTCTGTCCGAGGACTTTATTTCTCCTTCACTCTTAAATGATAATTACGTGGAGTACAGAATTCCGCACTGGTGAGATTGTTTTGTTTTTCAAATTTTGGTCTCTTTTATTGATTTTTTTATTTACTTATTTTCACCCGTCTTTGTTGTTTGGCCTGTGTGGGCCTCCCATTGCAGGGGCCTCTCTCGTTGCGGAGCACCGGCTCTGGGCGCATGTACCACTCCAGAGCGCTGACTCTTTTTTTTTTTTTTTTTCTCTTAATTTTTATGTTACTTTTACTTTTACAGAGTTTTGTTGTTTACAGATGCTGGTCCAGTCACTCCAAGGCATGTGGGATCCTCTTGGGCCACAGATCAAACTGGTGCCCCTTGCACTGCAAGGCGGAGTCTTTACCCACTGGACCACCAGGGGAGCCTTGGCGAGGTTGTTTTTACTCCATTTTCTTCTTGCTTGTATGGCTTGTGAGGATAAATTATATGTAATTCTCATCTTTGTTTCTTGGCAGGTGAGATATTTTTCCCCTTTTGTCTGCTATTAGGACTTTCTCTTTTTAATACTTATTTTTAAATTTTTTTTTCAGTAATTATTCTTTATCCTACCCCAACTCTTAGTCCCTCAGTCATATCTGACTCTTATAACCCCATGGATTGCAGAGTAGCCCACCAGGCTCCTCTGTTCATGGATTTTTCAGGCAAGCATAGTGGAGTGGGTTGCCAATTCTTCCTTCAGGGTATCTTCCCAACCCAGGGATTACACCTGAGTCTGCTGTCTCTCCTGCATTGCAATCAGATTCTTTACCTGATGAGCCATTAGGGAAGCCCAATTAATTACTATTAAAAACAAAATTACCATATGTGAAGAAAATAGCTATAGTCATTGCTCTGTGAGAAAAGGAGATCCTTCAGGGGTGCTGTGTGACGGTCTGGAGGGGTGGGATGGCGGGGATACACATATGACTAATCCGGGAACATACATATCTGTAAACAACAAAATTCTGTAAAAGTTAAAAGTAAAATAAACATTTAAAAACAAAAGCCAAAAGTACCAATCTCGCCAGAGATGTTTCCTGTATAAGAAATGATTCATCTCGTAATTTCCCTTGGTCTTTTTATTTTTAAAGACGAATTTATTTCTATTTTATTTTTAAACATTTATTTGACTGAGCCAGGTGTCACTTGTGGCATAGGAGATCTTTTAGTTGCGATATGCAGGGCCTAGTTCCCCGGCTGGGGATGGAACCTGGGCCCCCAGCGTCAGGAGCGTGAGGCCTTAGCCACTGGACCACCAGGGAAGTCCCTCCTTGGTCTTTCTAGCTGAGTCTCTAGAGTAAGTCCGCATGTTCTCAGTGCAGATGGTGTCATGAAATTCCTTCCAGAGAAGTCTGGCATTCATTCTAATTGACCTGGAGGAATTGTTCCAGCAGGTTCTTAACTCTCCCAGGTAAATATTTCCGTGAACTAACAAGCTGTTTATACTGGTTTGTGAATTTGGCTGTTTCTGTTGCCAGTTCTTGAGTTGTTTTTGTGTTATGCTTTTAGAATTTCTATAATTTGGTAGGTCCCAGTGCTCAGCCCGCATCAGTATTGTTCTTTCAGGTGACCTCTTAAGAAAGCACATTTATGGCCAACTTGATAAGATGTTTATAGGGAGATGCTTCTGGATTGGTTTGTGACTTCGTATCATGGGAATCCCGTGCTCTTTTCTTTCCTTATGTTTCATTTGTTTAAAAGTTACTTTTATTTATTTATTTTGGCTGTGCCTGGTCTTAGTTGTAGCATAAGGGATCTTGAGTTGTGGCATATGGGGTCTTGAGTTGTGGCATGTGAACTCTCTATCTGGTTTCCTGACTAGGGATCAGACCTGGGCCCCCTGCCTTGGGAACGTGGAATCTTAGTCACTGAGGCACCAGGGAAGTCACATAGCCTTATGTTTCAAGATCCTTAGGAGTCATGCCTCAAGGTCACCTGGGGGTGGCCACACCTACAGACGGCAGGTCTTTCCAGGGCTGTGTGTGAGTGCCGAAGAGGAGGGCTGCCAGATGGAAGAGGCCACCCTTCCTGCCCACCTGTCTCCTGCATCTGGGGAGGAAAATCTTTCCCGGAAGTCCCTCGACCTGCATCTCTTTGGGCAGAGGGGGCCTCACAACATGTCGGAGCTAGAGAAGTGGCTGGAAAAGGAAGGATCTCACTTTTTTCGCATCTGCATTCGGAAGTGGGCAAGGAGAAGGGACGGAGAACCGCCCACCAAAGCATTTGTTGCAACTAACGCTCCCTCTTTGTTTGTCTTTCTCCCCTTTTCCATTTATAGATGGCACCATCTGCGACAGCCTCCCCAGCTTGTAAACAGACTCAGACAAAGTTACCACCGTGGCTGCTGCCACTGCCCCTCGAGCCTGGAGGAATGGGGTTCCAAACTTTGTTAACACCAAAGGTAATCAGCTCCTGTATGTCAGTGAATGGAGCAGGTGCATTTAAATGTTGTTTTTTATTTTTATTTTTGGCCACTTCTATTGATCTTTCATTCATTTATCTTTGCTCTTTGACCTGTGTGGGCCTCCCATCACAGCGGCCTCTTTCGTGGCAGAGCATCGGCTCTGGGCGCATGCGCTCCAGAGCTCCGGCTCCGTAGTTGGACACATCTGTCCAACCGCTCCGCGGCACGCGGGATCTTCCCAGGCCAGGGATCGCACCGGCACCCCTTGCACTGCAAGGCGGTGTCCTTACCCACTGGACCACCAGGGAAAGCCGCAGGTGCATTTAAATTGCTTCGACGTTGACCCAGTTAAAACACTGCAAAACTGTGGAAGCTGAAGCATCGAGGGGTGAAGCTATGCTGCTGTTGACCTGCTCCTCATCACTGCCTTGGGCAGGAGGCAGGCGGCCATTAGTCCTACCAACTTTATGAACAGTGGCGAGCAGTCACAGGGGCGTGCTGTGTGTGCACGCTCAGCCTCACCATCAGGTCCGACCCTTTTGTGACCCCGTGGACTGCAGCCCGCCAGGCTCCTCTGTCCATGGAGTTCCCCAGGAAAGAATCCCGGAGTGGGTCGCCATGCCCTCCTCCAGGGGATCTTCCTGACCCAGGGACCCAACCCGCCTGTGCACTGCAGCAGGAGAAACCACTGCAGTGAGAAGCCCGTGCCCTGGAACTAGAGAGGGGCCGCCACTGGAGAGAATCCTGAGCAGCACAGAAGACCCAGCACAGTCTTTGATCAATTCACTGTTGTTAGGCATATAACAAGGGCCTTCTCAGGCTGGCTAGACCATAGGGGTTTTCCAGTTTCAACTGAAAGAGTATCTGGCCCTCTGCCTTGGACTCTGAGTCTAGCCTAAACTAGTGCTGCAGGGCCATCACATCAAGCCGTGAGCTCCGTGTTCAGTAGGAACCCATGCCTGGTACATAGTAAGCAGCCCACAAGTATTCATAGAGTACACAACACCTACCTTATAAGAGGGACTTTTTCTCCCAACATTTGATTGTAAGAACGTTCAAATATAAAAGTTAAAGAAATTGTACAGTCAACATGCATATCACCACCTCCTAGATTCTATAATTAAAATATTACTGTTCTTGCTTTGTCAAGTAACTATCTGATAGGGACAGAGTAGAATAGTTAGGTAGTTTTGGAGTCCCAGTGGGGGACTGTAGGTGGAAAGGTAAAACCTGGAATAAGTTGAGAGACCAGTAAGTTAATGATACCTCAAGAATGCTGCTCCTTATTCAATAAAGCAGGAAGAGCTGGGGGAGGAGGAGCTGATGGTGTCTGCCTTGTGTCTGCATCTGTGTCTACTTGAGGAAGGCGGTCTTCTGCCTTCCTATATGTTGCTGTCCACCCAAAGGAGGGGAGCAGAGCTTTCCTGCCTGCTCACTTGTACCTCTTGCAGGTGCCCTATCCTTATAAATCCTCTTCTTGCCTATCACTCTGCCTCTCACTGAATTCCTCCTGCATTGAGGCACGAAGAACCTGAGCCTGAGTGGGTCCAGATGTTGGATGAGTGCTGGATTTAGTCCTGGCTGCATGGGTTCAAGTCCCAGACAGGGTTTTTGGCCGGGATTGAGTCCTGACTGTAAGAATCGCAAAGACACGACGGACAGCAAGCTGTTAGGGAAAGAGTTACTTGGGAAGAGTTCTTGGGCGAGATCCACAGGTCCAAAAGGTGGGCCAGTGAAGTCGCGCCCTGGAGATGGGACCAGAAGGTTTTATCTGGGAGGAGAAGGGGGGAAAAAAAGGGGAGGGGGTTTCTTAGAGCAGGCGCAGAAACAAAGTCTTTGTTTAAACTGAGTGGGAAATTAGTGATGAGTTGGCTGTCCTTGAGTTGTCTGTGGGCATGGGGATGTGCAGTTCTTGTTACTTTCTAGACCAGGTGGACAATCTTCATGGCCAGGGCGAGCTCCTTATCGCCGGCCTTGAGAGACTCCCAGGCACCAGCAGATCAGCAACAGGGCCCTTGCTGCTGACCCTGCGGGGCCTGTGAGTTCGCAGGTGCAGTGTTAACCATTTAAGCCCATTAACCTAACACTGACTACATGGGTTCAAGTCCCAAGCAGGGTTTTGGCTGGGGTCGAGCCTCAGCCACGTGGGTTTAAGCCCCAAGCAGGGTTTGATTAGGTCTGAACCCTGGGTTTAAGTCTCACATCGAGGTAGAGCCCTTTCATATCCATGTATTCATTCCCCCGCAGGGATTTTCACATGGTACATTTGATTAAGGAAACAAAGTTTTTCAACTTACGTACTTACATGAGTGATCTTAGTCCAAGGGAGTAATGAGCAATGGCTCCAGAAATGTCTTAATTGCTCTTGTAAACCACTGCTGTTTGCCCTTCCTGGGAGGGCTCAAGTCCTTTGTAAGGAGCTGATGCGTGTCTGCTCTGTGTCTCCCCATCTGTGTCTACTTGAGGAAGGCGGTCTTCTGCCTTCCTATATGTTGCTGTCCACCCAAAGGAGGGGAGCAGAGCTTTCCTGCCTGCTCACTTGTACCTCTTGCAGGTGCCCTATCCTTATAAATCCTCTTCTTGCCTATCACTCTGCCTCTCACTGAATTCCTCCTGCATTGAGGCACGAAGAACCTGAGCCTGAGTGGGTCCAGATGTTGGATGAGTGCTGGATTTAGTCCTGGCTGCATGGGTTCAAGTCCCAGACAGGGTTTTTGGCCGGGATTGAGTCCTGACTGTAAGAATCGCAAAGACACGACGGACAGCAAGCTGTTAGGGAAAGAGTTACTTGGGAAGAGTTCTTGGGCGAGATCCACAGGTCCAAAAGGTGGGCCAGTGAAGTCGCGCCCTGGAGATGGGACCAGAAGGTTTTATCTGGGAGGAGAAGGGGGGAAAAAAAGGGGAGGGGGTTTCTTAGAGCAGGCGCAGAAACAAAGTCTTTGTTTAAACTGAGTGGGAAATTAGTGATGAGTTGGCTGTCCTTGAGTTGTCTGTGGGCATGGGGATGTGCAGTTCTTGTTACTTTCTAGACCAGGTGGACAATCTTCATGGCCAGGGCGAGCTCCTTATCGCCGGCCTTGAGAGACTCCCAGGCACCAGCAGATCAGCAACAGGGCCCTTGCTGCTGACCCTCGGGGCCTGCGAGTTCGCAGGTGCAGTGTTAACCATTTAAGCCCATCAACCTAACACTGACTACATGGGTTCAAGTCCCAAGAAGGGTTTTGGCTGGGGTCGAGCCTCAGCTACGTGGGTTTAAGCCCCAAGCAGGGTTTGATTAGGCCTGAACCCTGGGTTTAAGTCTCACATCGAGGTAGAGCCCTTTCATATCCATGTATTCATTCCCCCGCAGGGATTTTCACATGGTACATTTGATTAAGGAAACAAAGTTTTTCAACTTACGTACTTACATGAGTGATCTTAGTCCAAGGGAGTAATGAGCAATGGCTCCAGAAATGTCTTAATTGCTCTTGTAAACCACTGCTGTTTGCCCTTCCTGGGAAGGGCTCAAGTCCTTTGTAAGGCTTCTAGTGTACGTGGACTTCAGGCAGTCAAAGTGCTAAAGGTTCATTTGTTGATAGTCTTACTGAGCCAGGATTTACCCACTCTTAAAAAAGATTATTCTTGTTCATTGCAGCTCTCTATACAATAGCCAGAACATGGAAGCAACCTAGATGTCCATCGACAAATGAATGGATCCAGAAGCTCTGGTACATATATACAATGGAATACTACTCAGCTGTTAAAAGAAATGCAGAAGACTCAGTCCTAATGAGGTGGCTGGCTTTAGAACCTATCATAAAAAGTGAAGTAAGTCAAAAAGAGAAAGACAAGTATAGTATACTAACTCATATATATGGAATCTAGTAAGATGGTCATGATAACACACACAGTGAACTCATGAAAAAACAGAATAGACATAAAGACATTGTGGAGACCGAACAATGGGAGGGAGTAACATGGGAACCTTTACTGTCATGTGTAGAAAGGATAGCTATTGTCATTGTGCTAGGGGAATAGGAGTACCTACAACCACTTGGAGCAATGGTCTGGAGGGATGGGGGAACCTGGGTGGGGAGGGCCAAGGGATATGCATCTGATTGATCTGGGAACATACATGTACAAAAATAAATAAATAAATAAATAAATAAATTAAAAAAAAAAAAGATTATTCTTAAACTTCTAGGGAGAAAGGCCAATTAAAAAAAAAAAAGGCTATATGGGATTTTAAGCTTAGTGGAGCTACTACAGTCAGGGTGATTTTTTGAGGATTCCACGGACTCCCATGGACAGGGGGGCCTGGCAGGCTGCAGTGCACGGGAGGTCGCAAAGAGTGGACACAGCTGAGCACGCATGCACTCAAAGCTTAACTCACAAATGAGAGTCTCTCCTGTAGGCTAACTGAGGCGGTTGAATATGCCTTCTGCCTCACAGCCTGTTAGGAGGCCGGCCATCAGGGTACGTTTGCTTGGTTTTTTCTCCGTTCTGTAATTTTTCTTGAGAGTTACTGTATCTGCATGACCGCTCTCTCGTGCTGGCCATCTTTGTGCTGCAAAGAGTCTCGCCCATGGCCACCGCGTCGAATCCGCAGCACTGCGGGCACGCCGGGGCCAGTGCAGCCTTCGAGTCCAAAGCCAGTGCCTGGAGTTTGGGTTCAGCCACCATCTTTTATATTTGGGGCAAGTTGGGACTTCCCTGGTGGCCCGGTGGTTGAGAGTCCGCCTGCCAGTGTGGGGACACCGCTTTGATTCCCTAGGTAGACTCCACTTGCCAAGAGGCAACTGAACTCATGCCACAGCTCCTGGAGCCTGAGACTTCTAGAGCCCGTGCTCCACCAGAAGCGAAGCCACCCCAATCAGAAGGCCACACGCTGCACGTGAGAGTAGCCCCCACTCGCTGCAACTCGAGGAGGCCCGAGCAAAGTAATGACCCAGAAGGGACAAAACAAGTACTTCTCAGCTGTAAAAAGAAATGCAGAAGACTCAGTCCTAATGAGGTGGCTGGCTTTAGAACCTATCATAAAAAGTGAAGTAAGTCAAAAAGAGAAAGACAAGTATAGTATACTAACTCATATATATGGAATCTAGTAAGATGGTCATGATAACACACACAGTGAACTCATGAAAAAACAGAATAGACATAAAGACATTGTGGAGACCGAACAATGGGAGGGAGTAACATGGGAACCTTTACTGTCATGTGTAGAAAGGATAGCTATTGTCATTGTGCTAGGGGAATAGGAGTACCTACAACCACTTGGAGCAATGGTCTGGAGGGATGGGGGAACCTGGGTGGGGAGGGCCAAGGGATATGCATCTGATTGATCTGGGAACATACATGTACAAAAATAAATAAATAAATAAATAAATAAATTAAAAAAAAAAAAGATTATTCTTAAACTTCTAGGGAGAAAGGCCAATTAAAAAAAAAAAAGGCTATATGGGATTTTAAGCTTAGTGGAGCTACTACAGTCAGGGTGATTTTTTGAGGATTCCACGGACTCCCATGGACAGGGGAGCCTGGCAGGCTGCAGTGCACGGGAGGTCGCAAAGAGTGGACACAGCTGAGCACGCATGCACTCAAAGCTTAACTCACAAATGAGAGTCTCTCCTGTAGGCTAACTGAGGCGGTTGAATATGCCTTCTGCCTCACAGCCTGTTAGGAGGCCGGCCATCAGGGTACGTTTGCTTGGTTTTTTCTCCGTTCTGTAATTTTTCTTGAGAGTTACTGTATCTGCATGACCGCTCTCTCGTGCTGGCCATCTTTGTGCTGCAAAGAGTCTCGCCCATGGCCACCGCGTCGAATCCGCAGCACTGCGGGCACGCCGGGGCCAGTGCAGCCTTCGAGTCCAAAGCCAGTGCCTGGAGTTTGGGTTCAGCCACCATCTTTTATATTTGGGGCAAGTTGGGACTTCCCTGGTGGCCCGGTGGTTGAGAGTCCGCCTGCCAGTGTGGGGACACCGCTTTGATTCCCTAGGTAGACTCCACTTGCCAAGAGGCAACTGAACTCATGCCACAGCTCCTGGAGCCTGAGACTTCTAGAGCCCGTGCTCCACCAGAAGCGAAGCCACCCCAATCAGAAGGCCACACGCTGCACGTGAGAGTAGCCCCCACTCGCTGCAACTCGAGGAGGCCCGAGCAAAGTAATGGAGACCCAGCACTGCCGAAAATAAATAAGTAAAACAAACAAACAAAATAGTTGGGACAAGTTATTTAGCTGCCCTGAGTTTCTGTTTCTGCATCATGGAATTTATCTAATCCACAATGAAATTGTCTCCCCAGGCTGGAATAAAGATGAGTATAAAAATGCCTGGCTTTTAGTGACAACTAGTTAGTATTAGTTGTCATCAGTTAAACTGTGGTAAAAGTAAGATGTGTGGGAGGAAATTGAAATTATGCTTATCTTGGTAGAATTGAATTCTAGTTTGTTTGTTTTTTTTAATTTTGACCTCCTTTATTGTTTTTTTTTTTTTTTTTTTTTTAGTTTTCATCCAGCTTTATTCTTCAGCCTATGTGGGTCTCCTATCACAGTGGCCTCTCTTGTTGCTGAGCACTGACTCTGGGAACAATGCGCTCCAGAGCGCTGGCTTGTAATTGGACACACTGGTCCAGCCGCTCCACGGCACGTGGGATCTTCCCAGGCCAGGGATCGAACCGGCGCCCCTTGCACTGCAAGGTGGACTCTTTACCCACTGGACCACCAGGGAAGCTCTGAATTCTAGTTTTGAACTGGAAGGGACTTCAAAAATCCCCTCCCTCAACTCCTCATCTGACAGATTTGTTGTTCAGTCGCTCAGTTGTGTCCAACTCTTTTCAACCCCATGGACTGCAGCATGCCAGACTTCCTTCACTATCTCCCTGAGTTTGCCCAGGTTCATGTCCACTGAGTTGATGATGCCATCCAACCGTTCCATCCTCTGTCACCCCTATCTCCTTCTACCCTCAATTTTTCCAAGCATAAGCATCCAATAAGAAACAAATCCAGAGACATTAAATAGTTACACCACAATAACCATTGAATTGATCCTGGAATTAGATAAAAAGAAATTCCTTTAGATTAAGATCCACTTGCCAAGAAACTGACCAGCCAGCTCCTGGAGCCTGAGACTTCTAGAGCCCGTGCTCCACCAGAAGCGAAGCCACCCCAATCAGAAGGCCACACGCTGCACGTGAGAGTAGCCCCCACTCGCTGCAACTCGAGGAGGCCCGAGCAAAGTAATGGAGACCCAGCACTGCCGAAAATAAATAAGTAAAACAAACAAACAAAATAGTTGGGACAAGTTATTTAGCTGCCCTGAGTTTCTGTTTCTGCATCATGGAATTTATCTAATCCACAATGAAATTGTCTCCCCAGGCTGGAATAAAGATGAGTATAAAAATGCCTGGCTTTTAGTGACAACTAGTTAGTATTAGTTGTCATCAGTTAAACTGTGGTAAAAGTAAGATGTGTGGGAGGAAATTGAAATTATGCTTATCTTGGTAGAATTGAATTCTAGTTTGTTTGTTTTTTTTAATTTTGACCTCCTTTATTGTTTTTTTTTTTTTTTTTTTTTTTAGTTTTCATCCAGCTTTATTCTTCAGCCTATGTGGGTCTCCTATCACAGTGGCCTCTCTTGTTGCTGAGCACTGACTCTGGGAACAATGCGCTCCAGAGCGCTGGCTTGTAATTGGACACACTGGTCCAGCCGCTCCACGGCACGTGGGATCTTCCCAGGCCAGGGATCGAACCGGCGCCCCTTGCACTGCAAGGTGGACTCTTTACCCACTGGACCACCAGGGAAGCTCTGAATTCTAGTTTTGAACTGGAAGGGACTTCAAAAATCCCCTCCCTCAACTCCTCATCTGACAGATTTGTTGTTCAGTCGCTCAGTTGTGTCCAACTCTTTTCAACCCCATGGACTGCAGCATGCCAGACTTCCTTCACTATCTCCCTGAGTTTGCCCAGGTTCATGTCCACTGAGTTGATGATGCCATCCAACCGTTCCATCCTCTGTCACCCCTATCTCCTTCTACCCTCAATTTTTCCAAGCATAAGCATCCAATAAGAAACAAATCCAGAGACATTAAATAGTTACACCACAATAACCATTGAATTGATCCTGGAATTAGATAAAAAGTGAGTTTTCTTAAATTCCTTTAGTTAAAAAGGTCTTTCCATGATAACAGGCAATCCTGACTTGACGCTGAAGATAGCTGCCTGAAGCCATGGCGGACACTGGCCTCAGAGACATGCAGACCTGAGTCCGCGTCTAGACTTCCGCTCCTAGTATGTGGCCCGGGTGAGTGACACCTGGGTTTCCTCTCTGTAACTGGGTCTTGTAATCCTACCAGAGGAGGCTGTGCTGAGGTTAAATGAGATAACAGAATAAGACACATTGCCCAGTGCCCTGCTTTGGCCCATAGTGACAGGTTCCCCATTATGGCGCCTGCTGTCCATGAAAAGCAGGAGAAGGAGGTGGAGGAGGAGGGGCCCTAATTATCATGATAGACTGTGGAAGACTTGGATCCTGAAAAGACTGTGGTACTTCCGGGGGAGTTCGTAGAAGAGCAGAGACAAGGTAGGAGGTTTGGAGATGGAAGGAAGCACAGACGGCAGCAGAGATGGTGACGGAAAGCAGCTGACGGTGCTCGAGCTTCCCTCTTACCTTCTGGGTTCATGCCTTTGGTTAGGGACAGACGGCCTCAGACGTGGTACAGTTTGATTCCACTGTGAGATTTGTACCAACAACCTTCCACCTCACCTCTCTGCTTGTGGCGGATTTTCCTTGACTCCTACCAGAGCTTAATATTTCTAGAACTTTTTATTTTGTGTTGGGGTATAGATGATGAACGATATTGTCATAGTTTCAGGTGAACAGCAAAGGGACTCTGCCGTACATATGCATGGATCTGCTCTCCTCTACACTCACCTCCCAATATGTGGATTACATGGATCAAAACCATTGTCTCGGGAGGCTTCCTTGCACTCTTTGAGGTGTTATGGTGAATAGCTGTGAAAAAGGTAGGCTCAGAATAAGCTGTTGGTGAGATAAGAGAATGAGATGACCTAAATATGTTTTGAATTCAAGTATAACCTTTATACTAGCAGGCAGAGTGGACAGACTGCTGGAGTCCACAAGGTAGGGAACTGTCGTGGCCAGGAGCACGGGGCTGTGAAACTGTAGATGTTCTCCATCTGCCCTGCCCATTAGAGGCCATGCGCCGCTTGTGGCTTTTGAGAACTTGAACCGTGGCTAGTGCCAGTGAAGAACTGAACTTGTAATACTATTTAATTTTAATTAAGTTAATTAATTTTTTAAAAATTTATTTTATTGATGTATAGTTGATTTACAATGTGTTAATCTCTGCTGTACAGCACAGTGATGCAGTTATACATGTACTGACATTCTTTTCCTATTCTTTCCATTATGGTTTTATCACAGCCTATTGAATATAGCTCCCTGCATTGTACAATAGGACCTGTTATTTATTCATTCTGTATTTAATAGCTTGCATCTGCTCATCCCAAGCTCCTTCACCGTCCCTCTACCACCCCTCACCTTTGACATAATAATCCATGCTTAAAGCCTAGACTCTCTCCTCATATGGAATAAATGCCTCTTTATTCCTATGTGTTGATTCTCTCTTAGTCGATTTCTGGGGTTTGGAAAAGACTTGCTTCTTGCTCAGACAAGGTATTAGTGAAGGAAGCGCAGAGATGGTGACGGAAAGCAGCTGACGGTGCTCGAGCTTCCTCTTACCTTCTGGGTTCATGCCTTTGGTTAGGGACAGACGGCCTCATCGTGGTACAGTTTGATTCCACTGTGAGATTTGTACCAACAACCTTCCACCTCACCTCTCTGCTTGTGGCGGATTTTCCTTGACTCCTACCAGAGCTTAATATTTCTAGAACTTTTTATTTTGTGTTGGGGTATAGATGATGAACGATATTGTCATAGTTTCAGGTGAACAGCAAAGGGACTCTGCCGTACATATGCATGGATCTGCTCTCCTCTACACTCACCTCCCAATATGTGGATTACATGGATCAAAACCATTGTCTCGGGAGGCTTCCTTGCACTCTTTGAGGTGTTATGGTGAATAGCTGTGAAAAAGGTAGGCTCAGAATAAGCTGTTGGTGAGATAAGAGAATGAGATGACCTAAATATGTTTTGAATTCAAGTATAACCTTTATACTAGCAGGCAGAGTGGACAGACTGCTGGAGTCCACAAGGTAGGGAACTGTCGTGGCCAGGAGCACGGGGCTGTGAAACTGTAGATGTTCTCCATCTGCCCTGCCCATTAGAGGCCATGCGCCGCTTGTGGCTTTTGAGAACTTGAACCGTGGCTAGTGCCAGTGAAGAACTGAACTTGTAATACTATTTAATTTTAATTAAGTTAATTAATTTTTTAAAAATTTATTTTATTGATGTATAGTTGATTTACAATGTGTTAATCTCTGCTGTACAGCACAGTGATGCAGTTATACATGTACTGACATTCTTTTTCCTATTCTTTCCATTATGGTTTTATCACAGCCTATTGAATATAGCTCCCTGCATTGTACAATAGGACCTGTTATTTATTCATTCTGTATTTAATAGCTTGCATCTGCTCATCCCAAGCTCCTTCACCGTCCCTCTACCACCCCTCACCTTTGACATAATAATCCATGCTTAAAGCCTAGACTCTCTCCTCATATGGAATAAATGCCTCTTTATTCCTATGTGTTGATTCTCTCTTAGTCGATTTCTGAGTGAGAGACTCTGTTCTCTTGGCAAGAAAATGAAGTCAGCTTTGCTTCTTGCTCAGGATCTCTTGGCTGTATTCTCTGATCCCACCCTGCTGAATTCCAGGATGACTTTCGTCAGGGTGCATGACCAGCGGTTGCCACTTCCGGAGTTTCTCTCAGCTGCCAGGGACGTAAAAGAGGAAGCTCGAAGCTCCACTTAGGAGCAAGTAGGAATCTGGTCAGAGGTCAAAGTTGTACAAAGCGCAGAATTGAGATAAGGAAAGAAGATACAGTTGCTTGATGATCAAGCTTTACCTGAAGTCTAAAACTGAACTTTTCAGTCAAATGGACCAAAACGTCCTCGTTATTTACATGAGTTTGCATTTTCCTTAAATGATAATGGGAAACAACCAGTGAGGAGGGGATAGTGCACAGGTGAGGGAGCACAATGGCTCCTGGGGCACACTGATGGAGAAGAGAAGATCCTTGCACTTGAAATTTGTTGTTGTTGTTGTTTAGTCTCTCAGTCGTGTCCGACTCCTTTTGAGACCCCATGGACTGTAGCCCACCAGGCTCCTCTGTCCATGGGATTCTCCAGGCAAGAATCCTGGAGTGGGTTGCCATTTCCTTCTCCAGGGGATCTTCCCAACCCACGGTTCGAACCCATGTCTCCTGCATTGCCGGTGGATTCTTTATCCCTGAGCCTCTCGGGAAGCCCATGTAACTAACATACGACACTGTATTAATTTTAAGTATACACCATCTGATTCAATATTTGTGTGTATTGTGAAATGATGACCCCGATAAGTCTAGCCAACATTCATCACCATACATAGTTACAGAATTTTTTTTCCTGGGAAGAGATCTTATAAAATTTTCTAGCTTGGCAGCTTCCACATGTGCAATATAGGACTGTTAACTGGAGTTACTCCCATGCTGAACATTACATCCCCATGACTTTTAATTTTATACCTGGAACTTTGTACCTTCTGACACCCTTTCCCTACTTGGTGTCTTCCGTTTCCGGCCCCTTCCTCTGGCAGCCACCCATCTGTTTTCCCTGTGAACTTGCCTTTTTAAACAGCTTTGTTTCATTTTTTTTACATGCTACATATTAAGTGAGACCATACAGTATTCGTGTTTCTCTCTCAGACGTATTTCACTTAGCATAATGCCCTCAGGTCCATCCATGTTATTGCTAACAGTAAGACTTTGTTCTTTCTATGGCTGCATGATGTTCGAACGTGTGTGTGTGTCTGTGTGTGTGTGTGTGTGTGTGTGTGTGTGTGTAGGGCTGTGTGTGTGTGCACCACATTATCCCTGTTACCCTTTGGCGGGCGCTTAGGTTCCTGTCATACACTGGCTGTTGACGATAGACCTTCTAGGGATGTAAGGGTGCATGTATCTTTTCAAGTTAGTGTTTTCATTTTTTAAAATAAATACCTAGAAGTGGAATTTCTGGGTCATAGGGTAGTTCTATTCTGTATGTTTTGAGGCACCTCCATACTGTCTTCCACTCGTTGATTTCCTCTCCTGGGAGAGAAGACTTGGGTTGCGAGGCTTCCCTTGTGACTCAAAACGTAAAGAATCTGCCTGCAATGCAGGAGACCTGGGTTTGGTCACTGGGTGGGGAAGTTCCCCCAGAGAAGGGAATGGCAATCCACGCTAGTATTCTTGCCCAGAGAATGCCATGGACAGAGGAGCCTGACAGGCTACAGTTCATGGGGTCACAAAGGGTACGATATGACTGACAGACTTTGAAAGAGAGCAGGACAGAGAAATAAACATGAATCAATAAATCAGGTGGTAATGTATTGTGGAGAAGTTTGGCACACTTGAGAGGGAGCTTGGCTTTATCTTGTAAATCCACTGTTCTTCCTCCCTCCCCCCCCCCCCCCCGCCCCCCGTAGTGTATTAGGGTCACAGGGGGGTTTTTTTAATGTATTTATTTGTTTATTTTTGGCTATTTTTCATGGTGTGTATTGTGAAATGATGACCCCGATAAGTCTAGCCAACATTCATCACCATACATAGTTACAGAATTTTTTTTCCTGGGAAGAGATCTTATAAAATTTTCTAGCTTGGCAGCTTCCACATGTGCAATATAGGACTGTTAACTGGAGTTACTCCCATGCTGAACATTACATCCCCATGACTTTTAATTTTATACCTGGAACTTTGTACCTTCTGACACCCTTTCCCTACTTGGTGTCTTCCGTTTCCGGCCCCTTCCTCTGGCAGCCACCCATCTGTTTTCCCTGTGAACTTGCCTTTTTAAACAGCTTTGTTTCATTTTTTTTACATGCTACATATTAAGTGAGACCATACAGTATTCGTGTTTCTCTCTCAGACGTATTTCACTTAGCATAATGCCCTCAGGTCCATCCATGTTATTGCTAACAGTAAGACTTTGTTCTTTCTATGGCTGCATGATGTTCGAACGTGTGTGTGTGTCTGTGTGTGTGTGTGTGTGTGTGTGTGTGTGTGTAGGGCTGTGTGTGTGTGCACCACATTATCCCTGTTACCCTTTGGCGGGCGCTTAGGTTCCTGTCATACACTGGCTGTTGACGATAGACCTTCTAGGGATGTAAGGGTGCATGTATCTTTTCAAGTTAGTGTTTTCATTTTTTAAAATAAATACCTAGAAGTGGAATTTCTGGGTCATAGGGTAGTTCTATTCTGTATGTTTTGAGGCACCTCCATACTGTCTTCCACTCGTTGATTTCCTCTCCTGGGAGAGAAGACTTGGGTTGCGAGGCTTCCCTTGTGACTCAAAACGTAAAGAATCTGCCTGCAATGCAGGAGACCTGGGTTTGGTCACTGGGTGGGGAAGTTCCCCCAGAGAAGGGAATGGCAATCCACGCTAGTATTCTTGCCCAGAGAATGCCATGGACAGAGGAGCCTGACAGGCTACAGTTCATGGGGTCACAAAGGGTACGATATGACTGACAGACTTTGAAAGAGAGCAGGACAGAGAAATAAACATGAATCAATAAATCAGGTGGTAATGTATTGTGGAGAAGTTTGGCACACTTGAGAGGGAGCTTGGCTTTATCTTGTAAATCCACTGTTCTTCCTCCCTCCCCACCCCGCCCCAGCCCCCTGTAGTGTATTAGGATCACAGGAGGTTTTTTTTTTTTTTAATGTATTTATTTGTTTATTTTTGGCTATTCTGGGTTTTCGCTGCTGCCACAGGCTCTTCTCTAGGGTCAGGGAATGGGGGCTACTCTCTAGCTGAGGTAAGCAGGCATCATGTTGCGGTGACTTCTCTCGTCGAACTTGGGCTCTAGGGCACACGGGCTTCAGTAGTTGAGGCACATGGGCTCCATAGTTGCAGCTCTGAGGCTCTAGAGCACAGGCTCCATCATTGTGACTCACGGGCTTAGCTGCTCCGCAGCACGTGGGATCTTCCCAGGTCAGGGATTGAACCTGTGTCTCCTGCATTGGCAGGCAAACTCTTTACCACTGAGCTAGCAGGCAAGTCCCACAGGGAGCTTTATGGGCATGCAGACCCCTGGGCCTCTAGCTGACTTCCCCAGAAACTTGGTGAGTCCTGGAACCTGCAGTCTTTTAAAGTCCAATCCATAGGCCAAAGTATAGGAACCAGAGTTGCAGATAATGGAGAAATACAGGGATTTTCAAGACAGAAATTTGAAAGTGGAATTCCAAGAAGCTTAATTTTTTAGAGCCAGGTGGCTCATTGGCAAAGAATCCCTCCCAGTTGGCTCAGTGGTAGAGTCCACCTGTATTGTAGGAGACGTGGGTTTGATCCCTGGATTGGGAAGATCTGCTGGAGGAGGAAACGGCAACCCACTCCAGTGTTCTTGCCTGGAGAACGCCATGGACAGAGGAGCCTGGCCGGCACAGGCCAGGGGGTGGCAAAGAGTCGGACAGGCCTGAGCGGCCAAGCAACAGCAGCCACAAAGCTGCTGTGAGTGTCCCTGGGGTCTCACACCCTCCACCTCCACCCTGCCTTTCGTCTTAGGAAACCCTAGCCTCCACTCCCATCTCTCTGCGCAGTTAGAGCTGGCCATGGCTGGGCGCTAACCCACAACCGCGTCAACTGGTTTATTTTAAATTTGTGACCACAGAAGTCAAGTGGTTTCAACGCTGCCTGGAAGTGATCCTTATGAAACCCACGTCTGGTCCCCCCTCTGCTCAAATTGTCCCGGTTAACTCTGAGTAGAAGAAAAGTTCCTACAAAGCCCATGGGCCTCATCAGTTCCCACTCCTTCCCCCTCCACATCATGAGCAGAGGAGCAGCACCATCCTCAGGTTTCCTTATGTTTCCTTATGCTTTCCTTCACCACCATGCTCTTAGGTGAAGAGTGGGCAGCACTCCAGAGCCGCTCTCATCTCTTCCTGCGTCTTCCTCCTTTTCAGCCTCTAAGTGGAGCCTGTCTGTTATTTCACAACCCAGTTCTGTATTTCCACTCCTATTCTACCCGAACTTCCCTATGTTTAATACAAGGGTGAGAGGCGACTGGCTGGATACAATGCCTCTGGGAGTCACAATGAGGAAATGGTTCCAGGGAACTCCCCTCTGACCCCCTCTCCAGACCCACCGCCTTTGCTGCCTGTAGTTTCCTCGACATTCATTTTAACTGACTTCACCAGAAGACCAGGAAATAAAATTGAAAGAAAACACCCAGTAAACTTGGTGAGTCCTGGAACCTGCAGTCTTTTAAAGTCCAATCCATAGGCCAAAGTATAGGAACCAGAGTTGCAGATAATGGAGAAATACAGGGATTTTCAAGACAGAAATTTGAAAGTGGAATTCCAAGAAGCTTAATTTTTTAGAGCCAGGTGGCTCATTGGCAAAGAATCCCTCCCAGTTGGCTCAGTGGTAGAGTCCACCTGTATTGTAGGAGACGTGGGTTTGATCCCTGGATTGGGAAGATCTGCTGGAGGAGGAAACGGCAACCCACTCCAGTGTTCTTGCCTGGAGAACGCCATGGACAGAGGAGCCTGGCCGGCACAGGCCAGGGGGTGGCAAAGAGTCGGACAGGCCTGAGCGGCCAAGCAACAGCAGCCACAAAGCTGCTGTGAGTGTCCCTGGGGTCTCACACCCTCCACCTCCACCCTGCCTTTCGTCTTAGGAAACCCTAGCCTCCACTCCCATCTCTCTGCGCAGTTAGAGCTGGCCATGGCTGGGCGCTAACCCACAACCGCGTCAACTGGTTTATTTTAAATTTGTGACCACAGAAGTCAAGTGGTTTCGCAACGCTGCCTGGAAGTGATCCTTATGAAACCCACGTCTGGTCCCCCCTCTGCTCAAATTGTCCCGGTTAACTCTGAGTAGAAGAAAAGTTCCTACAAAGCCCATGGGCCTCATCAGTTCCCACTCCTTCCCCCTCCACATCATGAGCAGAGGAGCAGCACCATCCTCAGGTTTCCTTATGTTTCCTTATGCTTTCCTTCACCACCATGCTCTTAGGTGAAGAGTGGGCAGCACTCCAGAGCCGCTCTCATCTCTTCCTGCGTCTTCCTCCTTTTCAGCCTCTAAGTGGAGCCTGTCTGTTATTTCACAACCCAGTTCTGTATTTCCACTCCTATTCTACCCGAACTTCCCTATGTTTAATACAAGGGTGAGAGGCGACTGGCTGGATACAATGCCTCTGGGAGTCACAATGAGGAAATGGTTCCAGGGAACTCCCCTCTGACCCCCTCTCCAGACCCACCGCCTTTGCTGCCTGTAGTTTCCTCGACATTCATTTTAACTGACTTCACCAGAAGACCAGGAAATAAAATTGAAAGAAAACACCCCAGTAAATGGAACTGAGGATGACCTAATTATCCAGATCTGTTGTTGTTTCGTCACTCAGTCTTGGTCCCCCTGCCAAGGCAGGAGACCCGGTTTGATCCCTGAGTCAGGAAGATCTCTTGAAGTAGGAAAAGGCAGCCCAGTCCAGTTGCTCTTGCCCGGAGAACCCCGTGGACAGAGGAGCCTTGTGGGCTGCAGCCTGTGGGGCAGCAGAGTTGGACGTGACGGAGCACACACTCACGCACACGTGCAAAGAGAGTTGCTCAGGAGAACAGCAGCGGCAGGTGTTTGCATCCTGGCGGAGTCGAGCCCCGCACTGTTGCAGGAAGGGGGACGCCTTCCAGGGCCCGAGAGTGGGCTCTTGTCTAACACTTGGACGTGAATCCTCCGAGGAGACACACGAGCGGACAAAGCAAGAGACTCTAGTGGAAAGGGACGCCCGGGCAGGGAACAGGCGGGGAGGGAGCCCAGGAGCACCGCCCCGCCGCGGGGCGCACAGTCGGCGTTTTATGGTGATGGGATCAGTTTCCAGATTGTCTCTGGCCAGTCTCTGCGACTCAGGGTCCTCCTGAGGTGGATGCCAGTGAGGAGAATTCTGCGAGACTGGGGGACGCACGGACGGGGCTCTCCTCTCCCCTTTAGACCTTTCCCCGATTCTTCTGGTTGGTGGTAGCTTGTTAGTTCCACATTCCTTTACCAGCACCTATTATTGTTGAGATAACTCACACAAGGGGTTATGATGGTGCCTGGCCAGGGTGGGTGGTTTCAGCCTGTGGTCCCCTAACAGTCCTGTTTGTCACACGGAGCAGTCGATGGAGCGTGACCGTCGTGTTCCGAGGACGTCTTGCGCATGGGCTCGTCGATGTCTGCGCTTCGGGTGATGTCTCTTTGGATCTAGAGTTTCCTTCTACCTTCCCTTCCTGATCCACAGGGGGCAAGTCGTCAAGATGACCTTTTCACAGTGTCCTGCTTTTCCGGGAGAGTCGTCAGACCTTCCCCTCTCCAGACCCACCGCCTTTGCTGCCTGTAGTTTCCTCGACATTCATTTTAACTGACTTCACCAGAAGACCAGGAAATAAAATTGAAAGAAAACACCCCAGTAAATGGAACTGAGGATGACCTAATTATCCAGATCTGTTGTTGTTTGTCACTCAGTCTTGGTCCCCCTGCCAAGGCAGGAGACCCGGTTTGATCCCTGAGTCAGGAAGATCTCTTGAAGTAGGAAAAGGCAGCCCAGTCCAGTTGCTCTTGCCCGGAGAACCCCGTGGACAGAGGAGCCTTGTGGGCTGCAGCCTGTGGGGCAGCAGAGTTGGACGTGACGGAGCACACACTCACGCACACGTGCAAAGAGAGTTGCTCAGGAGAACAGCAGCGGCAGGTGTTTGCATCCTGGCGGAGTCGAGCCCCGCACTGTTGCAGGAAGGGGGACGCCTTCCAGGGCCCGAGAGTGGGCTCTTGTCTAACACTTGGACGTGAATCCTCCGAGGAGACACACGAGCGGACAAAGCAAGAGACTCTAGTGGAAAGGGACGCCCGGGCAGGGAACAGGCGGGGAGGGAGCCCAGGAGCACCGCCCCGCCGCGGGGCGCACAGTCGGCGTTTTATGGTGATGGGATCAGTTTCCAGATTGTCTCTGGCCAGTCTCTGCGACTCAGGGTCCTCCTGAGGTGGATGCCAGTGAGGAGAATTCTGCGAGACTGGGGGACGCACGGACGGGGCTCTCCTCTCCCCTTTAGACCTTTCCCCGATTCTTCTGGTTGGTGGTAGCTTGTTAGTTCCACATTCCTTTACCAGCACCTATTATTGTTGAGATAACTCACACAAGGGGTTATGATGGTGCCTGGCCAGGGTGGGTGGTTTCAGCCTGTGGTCCCCTAACAGTCCTGTTTGTCACACGGAGCAGTCGATGGAGCGTGACCGTCGTGTTCCGAGGACGTCTTGCGCATGGGCTCGTCGATGTCTGCGCTTCGGGTGATGTCTCTTTGGATCTAGAGTTTCCTTCTACCTTCCCTTCCTGATCCACAGGGGGCAAGTCGTCAAGATGACCTTTTCACAGTGTCCTGCTTTTCCCAGAGAAAGCACGAGTCAGTGTGGGGCTACGAAGCGTAGACAGAATTTGGGCACCGTGTAGGAGCTTCTGTACCCAGTGCCTGGTAGAAGCGTTTCTCCATGACGCTCGTGACAGCCTGTGCTCTCACTGACGTCACAACTCTGAAACTCCTCGGGGCCCTGGCCAGGGAGGACAAGCCTGGTGCAAACATCCTTGGTTTGGACACTGCTTGTCTGACTGGCACAACAGCAAGGCCACTCGGGATTTCTCCTGTGCTGGAATGAGGCAGAATGTAAGGATGGAATGGACACGTCAGCTCACTTCATCAAGGAGGCCAGTAGAGTCAGGGATGCTCGTGTCATGGGGAGGTAGGGAAGCAGACCGAAAGGTGAGCCTGGAAAAGCCTCAAGGTTATAAAATCGAAATCTAACGACCGCCAGTCCGAACGCTCAGCTAGGCTGATCAGTAACGCCCTTACGTTCTCACTCAGTGTCTCTAAGTCTCTCCCAGTTCTTACCCACTTCAGGTTTGGTGCTGCCCAGATGGAATTCATTTTTGCTCAATAAACTCCTAACATTTTCTCTTTTTACTTTTCCAAAGATATGGACCATTTTTAAAGTCTTTATTAAATGTGTTGCAATATTGCTTCTGTTGTATGGTTTGGTTTTTTTGGACTGGAAGCTTGTGGGAGTCTACCTCCCCAACCAGAGATCAAACCCTCACCCTCTGCACTGGAAGGCGAAGTCGTAACCACTGGACCACCAGGGAAGACCCAACTGTGAATATTGTACATGGGCCTCCGTTAAGCCCGTGCAGTGGGATATCTGCCACGTGCACGGCAGAGCCGGCGCCAGCCCTGCCGCAGGGCGATCAGCCTCTGACTAAGCGTCGCTCTTCTGTAAATAGGAAGCTTTTAACTGCAGTCCATCTATCATACTCAAACATTGGAAGCAACCGAAATATCCAGTACAGAAAGAAGCCACTGTTGGACAACAAGTAGAAATTATAGCCGTGGACATTCGTAAAAATGTTTATGATTTTAAATGAAAAGGGAAGAGTATAAACTTGCATGTATCTTCTGCACTAGATTGCTTAACACTAATTGTGGGAAAGAAGATGGAGAGATACAAAGAATAAATACAGTTGTTATGCTCGGGCTCTGAGGGTGATTTTTCTTCTAAACATTTATAAATAGTCTATAATTTTGCTTAGTCAATGTTCGTATATCAAGCAGGAACACATATCTGCTTGAAAACAGTTAAAGTAAGCAGGGGACAAGTATTGTGGTGAGGAGATACTGATTTACAATGGTACTCTCCAGGATTCAGCAAGTGAAGGTGAAAGTCGTGTCTGACTCTTCGTGACCCTATAGACTCTAGCCCGCCAGGCTCCTCTGTCCACGGGATTCTCTAGGCAGGAAGGCCGGAGTAGGTTGCCTTTCCCTTCTCCAGGGGATCTTTCTGACCCAGGGTTTGAACCTGCATCGCCTACATTGCAGGCAGATACTTTACCATCTGAGCCACCAGGGAGGCAAAAATAATAATAATAATAAAAGTTTTTACTGTGGTGAGACAAGCAAACATTCCATACCTCTTTCCCTCTTTGAACATCATATAACTGTTTGTTGAATTTATGTTTGCAATTTAATGTGAGCCAAGGGATCACATTAAAAAGGAACAGCTTTAAAAGAAAACACAGCCCTGGAGGCAAACGTTAACCATTTCTTAGAACAAGCCTAATTACATTTTCACTTATATCCCGAAACACAGTATCTCCTGTATTACACTGCACCAGACTGCCAGAGTTTCCCCATCAAGAGTGAAATCCCTGGGCTTGTTTTAATGTTTCTTTATTACTTAGAGGTAACAGTTTAGTGTTCAGGCGAAGAGACATATGCTTTCTGATTGCTGTGTCTTCTATTGTCTAGGAGACTCAGAAAACCAAAGGGTGGACAGATTCTGCTTTGTTCTTACTATTTGCCCAGGCTGTTTAACCATGCGACCCGTGCTGGAGTCCCACAGCCAGCAGTTCATAAAGGATAGCGTCTTCTGTCTTAGGATGGGGGTTTTCAAATGGACAAGTGCTCAGTCGTGTCCGACCCTCTGTGACCCCGTGGACTGTAGCCCGCCAGGTAAAGAACACACCTGCCAGTGCAGGAGACTCTAGGGTTCAGTCCCGGGGTCGGGAAGATCCCCTGAAGGGGGGCATAGCTGCCCACTCCAGGATTCTTTCCTGGAGAATCCCATGGACAGCAGAACCTGGCGGCCTACAGTCTGTGGAGTCGTAAAATAATCGGATATGACCGAGAGACTCATTTATTTATTTTTATCCCCTGCTTTTTAGATTTCCTTCCCATTTAGGTCAGCACAGAACTCCGAGTAGAATTCCCTGTGCTGTGTAGTGGATTCTCATTAGTTATCTATTGTATACATGGTACCAATAATGTCTATATGTAAATTCCAGTCTCCCAATTCATCCAATCCCTGTAGGTTTATTTTCTATGTCTGTGTCTCTATTTCTGCTTTGCTGATAATACATCTATATAATTTTTCTAGATTCCATGTATATGCATTAATATAGGATATCTGTTTTTCTCTTTCTGACTTATTCACTAAGGTAAACTTTAAAAAAAAAATTTTTTGGCTTCTTTTATTGGTCTTTCATTTATTTATTTTCATCCAATTTAATGCTTTGGCCTGTATGGGCCTCCCATCGCAGTGGCCTCTCTCATTGCAGAGCACCGGCTCTGGGCGCATGCGCTCCAGAGCACTGGCTCGTCATTGGACACACCCGTCCAGCCGCTCCGTGGCCTGTGGGATCTTCCTGGGCCAGGGATCTAACCGGTGCCCCTTGCACTGCAAGGTGGACTCTTTGCCCACTGGACCACCAGGGAAGCCGTAAGGTAAACTTTTCCATGTTGTTAAACTTCCCTCTCATGTTGCGCAAGCCAGCTCTCACTCTGCCAGGTTCTCCTGTTGTCCCATGGCTTTGGTTACCTTCCCTTCCCTGGCTGGTGACCAGCTTCTTAAAGTGGGGACTCTTTAGTATTTGGCCCAGATCAACAGTGCCCGAAAGGGCTTCCCTGGTGGCTCAGTGGTAGAGAATCTGCCTGCGATGCAGGAGACCTGGGTTTGATCCCTGGGTCAGGAAGATCCCCTGGAGAGGGAAATGGTGACCCACTCCAGGATTCTTGCCTGGAAAATCCCGCGGACAGGAGCCTGGTGGGCTGCCCACCCCCATCCCACAGCCCATGGGGTGCAAGAGTCGGACTTGACTTAGCAACTAAAGCACAGCAAGAACACAAGGGGGCTCTTCCACCTGTGTTTGCCTGGTGCTCGCGTCCGCCTCAATCTGATCTGATGTTGAAATTGGGACCTTGAAGAGTGACAGGGCGGCACTGGGAACTAAAACACAAAGAATGGAATGTTTTACCATAACCTGAAACTTTGCCAGAATGTTTTTAATGGAAATAGTTTAATCGAGGTTTTATTAAAAAAGACCCGACAATCCAGTAGACAATATGAACTCATTCTCAGTGGGGTGATTAGGGAGACTGCCCATCCGCCTACCCAGACATTCGAGCAGAAAGGTGGGTACATCCAAGCGATGAAACATGACACTGCTTCAAAGGGCCTGGGATGAGGAGGAGGAGGGGGAACGTACTTCTGGCCTGAGCCGAGCTCTTTGTAAACTGTGGGCATTTGTGCTGAAGTGACGGGCAGAGACTCCACAGAGACAGAAAAGGCATCGACTCTCTTGGCATTTAGGCAGTGGAAGACTTACCCTGACTGTTAAGGTCTTGGTGTGTCCTTTAGGTTGTACTGCGAAAAGGAAGCTCATTCCTTCTCTTCTCAGAAATTTAATATTACCTCTGCCTCTCCCCTCTCTCTCTTACATACACACACACATATACACCTCCTTCTTTTGTTTATTTATTCAGTGAGGTCCTAGGGTCAGAAGAGTTGTATCAGAGCTTTCTGCGGTGGGTGCCCACCCCCGTCCCACAGAGCCCTCTGCGTTCACCTGCCGATGTGAGGGTGAGGTTCACGACCCTCGGGCTCCCAGGCTGGAGTAGCCTTGCGCAAGCCACTCTCACTCTGCCAGGTTCTCCTGTTGTCCCATGGCTTTGGTTACCTTCCTTCCTGGCTGGTGACCAGCTTCTTAAAGTGGGGACTCTTTAGTATTTGGCCCAGATCAACAGTGCCCGAAAGGGCTTCCCTGGTGGCTCAGTGGTAGAGAATCTGCCTGCGATGCAGGAGACCTGGGTTTGATCCCTGGGTCAGGAAGATCCCCTGGAGAGGGAAATGGTGACCCACTCCAGGATTCTTGCCTGGAAAATCCCGCGGACAGGAGCCTGGTGGGCTGCCCACCCCCATCCCACAGCCCATGGGGTGCAAGAGTCGGACTTGACTTAGCAACTAAAGCACAGCAAGAACACAAGGGGGCTCTTCCACCTGTGTTTGCCTGGTGCTCGCGTCCGCCTCAATCTGATCTGATGTTGAAATTGGGACCTTGAAGAGTGACAGGGCGGCACTGGGAACTAAAACACAAAGAATGGAATGTTTTACCATAACCTGAAACTTTGCCAGAATGTTTTTAATGGAAATAGTTTAATCGAGGTTTTATTAAAAAAGACCCGACAATCCAGTAGACAATATGAACTCATTCTCAGTGGGGTGATTAGGGAGACTGCCCATCCGCCTACCCAGACATTCGAGCAGAAAGGTGGGTACATCCAAGCGATGAAACATGACACTGCTTCAAAGGGCCTGGGATGAGGAGGAGGAGGGGGAACGTACTTCTGGCCTGAGCCGAGCTCTTTGTAAACTGTGGGCATTTGTGCTGAAGTGACGGGCAGAGACTCCAGAGAGACAGAAAAAGGCATCGACTCTCTTGGCATTTAGGCAGTGGAAGACTTACCCTGACTGTTAAGGTCTTGGTGTGTCCTTTAGGTTGTACTGCGAAAAGGAAGCTCATTCCTTCTCTTCTCAGAAATTTAATATTACCTCTGCCTCTCCCCTCTCTCTCTTACATACACACACACATATACACCTCCTTCTTTTGTTTATTTATTCAGTGAGGTCCTAGGGTCAGAAGAGTTGTATCAGAGCTTTCTGCGGTGGGTGCCCACCCCCGTCCCACAGAGCCCTCTGCGTTCACCTGCCGATGTGAGGGTGAGGTTCACGACCCTCGGGGGGCTCCCAGGCTGGAGTAGCCCAGCCTGTGCGGCGGGCGGTGTTGATCCATCGCCTTCTGCTCGACTGCTGCTAGATTTCTCCCGCGACTCTCTAGCATTTCAGGTCTGTCTGGGGAGCACATCTCACTCGAGGACCCAGATGAAGGCGTCTGTCGGATAAAAGCGTGGGTGTTTGGGTGACTTTAGCTTCTTTTCCATCCTCAGTCATGATTTGGGCGGCAGAACTCTGTCTCCACTCTCACGTAAGTGATCGACTGGAGGGGGCATTGTGACATGCGTGCGAGCGAGGACAGTCTTGACCATGAACGGAGAGAAGCAGACCTCCGTCCGTTCACAGGAAGCCTCAAGCCTGGGCAGCTTCGAGAGGAGTCCCTTCCACCCCGTGGGCTTGTTTCCGGGGGCTGCTGGCGGAGAGCCCCACACGCGGGGCGTCTGAAGGTCACTGAATTCGGCGCCCAGCATCGAAGGGTGGACAGGGTTGGTTCTTCCTGGAGGCTCCGAGGGAGGCTGCCCCCGCCCCTCTCCTGGTGCTGCCGCTGGCTGGCAGCCCCCCTGGCGTGGAGACGTGTCGACCCGGTTTCTGCTCCGCTGCCCCACGGCTCGCTCTCATCTGCAGGTGTGTGGCCACACTTCCCTCGTTGCCTAGGGACACCCGTCACTGGATTGGGGCTCTTCCTCCTCTGATGTGACCTCATCTTGACTGGATCACATCAGCAGTGACTCTACTTCCAAACAAGGTCACCCTCCCTGGGGCTCCGGGCTGGGGCCAGGAGGTGGCTCTTGGCTTGGGTTGGGCCGTTCAGCTCAGCCCAGGCCTTCCCGCACTTCCCTGGACCAACGGCTCCGCGGGGCCCTCCCCTTCTCGGTCAGTCCTCTGGGGTCTGTCCACCTGCCCTCCCTGGAGCCTTCCTGCGCGCCTGCCCCTTTCCTCTCGGGTTCACCTCCCGGAGTGCTCCCGCCAGCGTCATTCCCTCAGGGTCCTGATTCCCACTAAAGCGAGCGTGGTTTGTGGTTGACTTTTGATACATGGCCTTCCTGGGCCAGAACTTGGTAGACCCTTGGCATTCTAAACTGGACATTTGTGATTTCGGCTCTCAGAGGGTAAATGGGCTGCACATGCCAGGACGCGATTTGTGGGGCTCTGAAGGAAAGAGGGCCTTTGCAAGCATAGGGAAGCTTAAGCACATATTTGCAGTTTGGTGCTAAAAGGATGCCTACAGGAAGAGACAGGGCATGATCTAAGGTCCATTGTCAAAACTTCTGATTGATCCCCCTGGTTTCCGCCCTCTGGGCAATCCATGCTCACCATGAGTTCCTATTGCAGTGTAAATACATAACTGCTCGACCTTTAGCTTGATTGGTGTAACTATAGGAAGCCCTTTGCAAAACCCCCTTCATTTGCCTATAAAAACTGTTAGTTTACACTAATAAAGTGGAACTGCCTCGACAGAACCCCTGCCGTGTCTGATTGTCCCCGGCCGGGCTGGGGGGCCGGCAGCAAAGGCTCGCTCTCCAAGATCTCCCGGTTCAGCCGGGGGCAATCCCGCTGCCTTCCCTTTCTGCGGAAGGTCCCCGCAGCGATTGTGTGTAATAAGCTGGGGGCGTCCTCGTGCACAGGGTGGTCCAGTGCTGTGTGTGGAGCCTCCCAGAGACGCGAGCCAGCCCCACGTCCACCCCCACTGCCTCTCTGTCCAGGTAGCGTTCTCTCTCTTCTTTTTAAAGCATGCTGTCCACTGGGAAAGAAAATATATGTCCATGAAGTGCTGCCAGGGAACTGGAACTTGGGAGGAAGAACAGCAGCCCAGATAAATATTTTTGGATACGTATAAATTTGGAGACTCTTGAAGATGTCGCGTGTTCCTCTGGGAAACCAGGGACTGAACATCTTTGCGTGCTGTACCACAGCGATTTTTCAAATGTATCGTTTGTTTTCAAGTTCTAATTTTTTAGCAGCAGCATGCTTTTTCTTTTTTCTAAAAATAACATGAACTGGAACTTTAAAATGATAGATAAAAACGAATGAGCAGGGTCCTCGAGGACTTCAGAGGCTTTTATTGTGTTTTTTGGCTTGGCGAGCTCAAATTTTCTCACGTAGCGTTCAGAAAGGAAGAGGCTTGTGGAGCCGGACGGCCGTAGGACTGCACCTCCTCCTTCCTGCTTGTCTGCCCCCGCCCCCACCCCCCACCCCCGTCCGCCACAGGTGCGCCTGGGCCGGCGTTCTTCGCCAGAGCTCGGCTGAATGTGAGGATCAGTGGCACCTTCAGGGCCTGGGAATGGCCACTGTGGTCCCCATCCGTCTGGGCCTGAGGGGAACAGGTAACACCCGGGCAGGTGCCCCCGTGTGGCGGCTGCCTCCGCCCTGGTCGCTGCGTCCAGGACTCCTGCTTCCAGCACGTCCTCCAGCTTCCTCTCGTCCTTTCTGACGGGCCCCAGCTCCCCTAGTTCTCTCGTAGGCCTTTCTCCTTTAGAAGTCTAAATGGACTTCTTTTTCTTTCTTAGGGGGAGCAAATTTGCCAGTATTCAAGAAATTAAAAAAATTTTTTCAGCCTATCTGTGCCAACCAGTATAAACCCGAGTTGGACTGGCAGAACATTCGATTGTAATCTTACACGGATCTCAAATCGATCAAGTTGATTTCAGCCATATATTCAAATACTGAAGTGTAAGAATTTTATAAAACATGAGCTCAAAATCAAACAAGACCTAAAATAATAGGGAAATATGTGAGGTGACGGAGGTGTTAATGATCTCAATGGGGGGGAATCCTTTCAGCACGTATATGTAATCTATCAAATGATCACATCGTACAGTTAGGTGCCTTTTATGTCTGATATATTGAAACTGAGACTTTTTCATCAAATCTAATTTACATATCAAAAAATAAATGTTGGGGGAGAATGGTTACGTTATATATATGTGGCTGAGTCCCTTTGCTGTTCACCTGAATCACCACATTGCTAATCGGCTATAACCCAGAACAAGATAAAAAGCTTGAAAAAATAAATAAAACATGCTGTCTAGCTTAAATATCATCATAATAGTTTTATATATATGAAAGAGAGTATATTTCTTATATATATATGTGTGTGTATATATGTATAGATGGATAGATATTCCTCCCTCCTTGTGCTGGACTGGTCCACTGAGTGCACCCTCTGTAGTCTACAGCCCCGGCACTGCTGACATTTTGCGCAGAGAACTGTTTGCGGTGAGGTGGCCTGGGCCCAGAGGTACCCACTAGATGCCCACGGCACCCTCTACCTGGCCGTGATATCTCCAAACACTGCCCCATATCCCACGGGGGACATAGCTGCCTTCGGTCAGGAACCACTGGTCATCTTTCAGTTGGGCTTTTTGTTTTTTGATACTGAGCTGCATGGGCTATCTGTATATTTTGGAAACGAGTCCCTTGTTGGTTGCTTTGGTGGCAAATATACCTTCTCGCACTCGGAGGGCTGTCTTTTTGTCTCGCGCAGGGTGTTCTTGGCTGTGCAGGAAGTGTTTAAGCTGAATTAGGCCCCGTAATTTTGTTTTTATTTTCATGACTCTGGGAGGTGGGTCAAAAAAGATCTTGCTCTGATTTATGTCAAAGAGTGTTCTGTCTGTGTTTTCTGTAGGCCTTTGATAGCGTCCGGCCTGATGATCCCGTGGAAAGGGCAGGCGTCGAGACGCAGAGCGAACAAGCATGTGGCCCCGGTGGGAGGGAGCGGCGGGGTGAACCGGGAGCCTGGGAGGACCGTGGACACGACCGCGTGTCGGATAGCTCGTGGGGGGCTGCTGCTGAACAGCCAGGGAGCTGAGCTCCGTGCTCAGTGGTGAGCTCGCGGGTGGGATGGGGCGATGGGAACAAGGTCCGTGAGGGAGGGATGTGTGTGAACACAGAGGTGGTTCACTTGGTTGGTACAGCAGAGAATGGCGACACTGAAAAGCAACTATACCCAACAAGAATAATAATAATAAAAACAACTTCTCTACAGTGATTGAGGGTTTACCCAGTTATCCATGTACCTTCTAAGAGATTCTGTCCTAGATATTTACTGCGTTGTTATTTAGTACCTAGAGATTCATGACTATCTTATCTTTGTCATGGCTTTTTACCATTACCAAGTTGTCCTCTGAGTTTTTAAAACATTAGACTCCCTGTTAGTGTGTATGACTCTCTTCTAACTCTGCATCTTTGGTTTGGGTTTCCCTGGCAAATTCCTGCCCGTGCCTTTATTTTCAGCCCGTCGGTGTAGTGTCCACGTCACCATTGCCACAGCTCCCACCACACGTCATCGCTTAGGACGCCGACCAGACCGGCCAAGCGGACTCCACCTGGGTCGTATTTCTCTCCGCGAAGCAGGTATCGGGCTGTCAGCGTCCCCTCCTCCGTGGGCTGACCCTGAGCTGTGCTAACGGAGAAACAGAAACCTGTGTGCCACGATGCCCTGTGCCCCAGCGAGGTGCTCGTGCAAGAGAACGGCAGGTGCAGTGTTCTTTCCATCTGAACCTTGCACAGCATTTGATGCTGTGAAGAGAAGGAAGAGTCTACTTTTCTAACCCTGTGTCCAGAACCCTTAGATTCTGAGTCAGTTTGTCGTGGGCACCAGGTGGGCCTGGGCTTCCCAAGTGGCGCTTGTGGTAAAAGAACCTGCTTGCCAATGAAGGAGAAACAGGAGACTCGGGTTCGAACCCTGGGTCAGAAAGGCCCCCTGGAGGAGGAGAAGGCAACCACTCCAGTCTTCTTGCCTGGGAAATCTCACGGACAGGGGAGCCTGGTGGGCTACCAGACAGACAGACAGACAAGCAAAATTATCACGAGATTGCCCAGGACAACGGGACGACACCGCTGGTTTTTGGCTTTGGATAAAGGAAGACCTCAAGCCTGAGGTTTGTTTATCTGGTCGCCCATCTGTCCTGCATCCCCGGTGAAGCCGTTGGAACAGACTGTGCCCGCTGCCTGGCCTTGCTGGGAGGGATGGGCTGGGCCGCCCGGGCTTCGACACGAATGGCGACACTGAAAAGCAACTATACCCAACAAGAATAATAATAATAAAAACAACTTCTCTACAGTGATTGAGGGTTTACCCAGTTATCCATGTACCTTCTAAGAGATTCTGTCCTAGATATTTACTGCGTTGTTATTTAGTACCTAGAGATTCATGACTATCTTATCTTTGTCATGGCTTTTTACCATTACCAAGTTGTCCTCTGAGTTTTTAAAACATTAGACTCCCTGTTAGTGTGTATGACTCTCTTCTAACTCTGCATCTTTGGTTTGGGTTTCCCTGGCAAATTCCTGCCCGTGCCTTTATTTTCAGCCCGTCGGTGTAGTGTCCACGTCACCATTGCCACAGCTCCCACCACACGTCATCGCTTAGGACGCCGACCAGACCGGCCAAGCGGACTCCACCTGGGTCGTATTTCTCTCCGCGAAGCAGGTATCGGGCTGTCAGCGTCCCCTCCTCCGTGGGCTGACCCTGAGCTGTGCTAACGGAGAAACAGAAACCTGTGTGCCACGATGCCCTGTGCCCCAGCGAGGTGCTCGTGCAAGAGAACGGCAGGTGCAGTGTTCTTTCCATCTGAACCTTGCACAGCATTTGATGCTGTGAAGAGAAGGAAGAGTCTACTTTTCTAACCCTGTGTCCAGAACCCTTAGATTCTGAGTCAGTTTGTCGTGGGCACCAGGTGGGCCTGGGCTTCCCAAGTGGCGCTTGTGGTAAAAGAACCTGCTTGCCAATGAAGGAGAAACAGGAGACTCGGGTTCGAACCCTGGGTCAGAAAGGCCCCCTGGAGGAGGAGAAGGCAACCACTCCAGTCTTCTTGCCTGGGAAATCTCACGGACAGGGGAGCCTGGTGGGCTACCAGACAGACAGACAGACAAGCAAAATTATCACGAGATTGCCCAGGACAACGGGACGACACCGCTGGTTTTTGGCTTTGGATAAAGGAAGACCTCAAGCCTGAGGTTTGTTTATCTGGTCGCCCATCTGTCCTGCATCCCCGGTGAAGCCGTTGGAACAGACTGTGCCCGCTGCCTGGCCTTGCTGTGTGGAAGGGATGGGCCGCCCTCGGGCTTCGACACGAATGCAACGTGGCGGCCGCCCGGACTGCTCGCCCCGGGCCTCGTCCTCTCCGGCCGCCCGTGAGAGAGGGGCAGGCCGTCCGAGCCGTGGAGTCTCAGGATCCATCTCTGTAAAAATGAAGATGCATATCATCTACATATTCCCTTTTATTTTTGAACAGAAATGATTTTCAGGACATTCTTTTGTACATGTTTTTCCCCGAAAATGAGGTAATGTATTTACATTATGGATCTCCGACAATGATTAGCCTTGAGGACTGTGTAGACAGGTGAATCATTACCCGTCTATCCACAGCCCTTCGTGACCTTGGCCATGGCTCTCTGAAGGCGGGGGTGTGACCCACATCCTCTCGGCCACCACCGAGCTGTCCACCCTGGCTGCCACACGCAGGGGGCTGTTTTGGGTTTTGTTTGGCAGTGTGCAGGACCTTAGCTCCCTGACTAGGGATGCAGGAGCACAGAGTCGCAGCTGCTGGACTCCCAGGGAGGTCCCCACAACGGATGCTTTAAAATGGACAGTATTCTTTGGCAAATGTAAAGCCATTTCACATGAAATCTCTCCTCCTCTCTCTCACGGCTTCGACCCCGAAACCCTGCCTTCGGCCTGCCTCCTGTGTTAGTCCCTCACTTCACAGACGCTTGCTGCGTGTCTCTCCTCTGGGTCAGGACTGAGGAGGGGGGACCGCGTGGACTGGACGCGGACACAGGGTGCGTCGGTGCTGCTTTGCGCACGGTAGTCATGGGGGTCCAGGGGGACGCCTTGCTGGTGAGATGCAGCAGCGTGTTTTGAGGGTCGGGCCGCGTCCCGGCTTGGGCTCAGAAGGCAGAGCGGGTCGCCCCGGAGTCACGCCCTGTCCTCGCTCCACACCTCACCCCCCGTGTCACCGTGAGCGTGTTCCCCGCTCCTCCACACCCCAGTGGACTCTGGGCAGGCTGCGAAGAACAACGAACCTGCCCCTCGAAGTGGACGCGGGCAGTCAGTGGGACTGGCACCCTGGCGGTGGTCAGTCACCCCAGGCATCGCTTGATCCTTACTGAGTTCTGACGTCATCTCTGCAGTCCGAATGAAGAGAACAAACCTTAGTCCACTGAAATAAACAAAGGTGACGCCTTTTGTTAAGCGGCTGATAGGGGTTTGAGTTCAGTTCCGTCTGACACCCAGAGAGGGGCTCTCTTCACGGCGCATGCTGAATTGGAGGTGGTTGTCAAACTTCGGGAACTTCCTTTCACCTGCGTGGAGCCCGCTGCCTTTCTTGTTCCTTGCCTTCGAATCAGCACAGGCTCTGCCCACCCTACGTTCTGGAGCCTTCCCTCCTCTCCGGGGAGGGGCGAGTTAAGCCTCTCTTTTCTGTGATCTCAATAGTCTCAAAATCCTCATATTGGAATTATGACCCTCAAGGTGCTTGCTTGGTAAACATCCCTATATTCTACATTCCTGTCATACACACATCTAGAGTCACTGTGGTTTGGTAATGTTCTTTAAAAGATAATTACAACAGAAAACATGTTCTTGGCAATACAGAATACAGGGAAGAATTTATATACTATATAAATTCTTTTAAAAAATCAGGTATGATTTGGAGATCTCTCCAGGGACTGAACGCACATCTGCAGCATCTCCTGTGCTGGCAGGTGGGTTCTTTACCACTAGTGCCACCTGGGAAACCCATGGTTTCAGGATGATTCAAGTGTATTAAATTTATTGCACATTTAGTTTCTGCTATTCTTATATCAGCCCCTTCTATCAGCCCCACCTCAGATCGTCCAGGAGGTTGGGACCCCCACTCTAAAGGCTCTAGGGAGGAGTCCTTTGCCGCTTTGTCTGAGCACTGGGGACTCCAGACCACTCCCGAGGTGCCTCAGCTCACGGCTGCATCACCCCAGCATCTGCCTCCACCTACACGTGGCCATCTGTGGGATTGCTCTGGGTCTGAGTGTTCAGGTCGCTCTCTACTGGTTTTTTTTTTTTTTGAGATAAAGACACCCGTCATTGGATATAAGTCCCATTTTATTCAAGTTTAATCGTTTTAACTTGCTCACATCTGCAAAGACTCTGTTTTCAAATGGAGTACACAGAGTTAGGACTTGAACACAGCCCTTGGGGGAGACAGCTCGATCCACTATCCTAGCTTACTTGATGGAAAACTATTTCTAGCTTTTAAAAAATATGTATTTCATCTTTGTCTGCATTGGGTTCTTAGTTTCAGTGCACAGCCTTCTCTCTGCTTGTGGTGCTCAGCTCAGTAGTTGTGCATAGGCTTAGTTTCCCCGAAGCATATGGAATCTTAGTTCCCTGACCAGGGATCGAACCCACGTCCCCTACACTGAATGGCCGATTCCTAACCAATGGATCACCAGGGAAGTCTCTTTACTTAATAAGCCTTTTTAAGCTTAACGAATGAAGCTTAATGAAGAGACTATTAAAAACAAAGCCCCAGTAAGTCACCCCACAGTCTCTGTGACAGGTTCTTAATTATATATCATCTCACCTGTATCTATTTAGTTTTGTCTGAGCGTTTAGAGGGCAGAGGCCTCATCTTCCACTTCTTCCAGGCTTCCGAGCTCACTGCTTAACCCACAGTACGCGCTGGGAAAAAAGAGAGAGGTGACCATATTCTTTCAGTAGCCAGGCTGGAACTTCAGCTGTAGCCCGAGAGATTTAGATGCACACATGACATATTTCCTGATGTTGAAAATAATGACCATTGGCATGGATTCCGAGGAAGGGTGGAGAGTTTCTGCCTCTGGCTTGCAGGCCAGCGTGTGGCTCAGGGAAGCACGCTGTCCTGCTCACTGGCCCTGAGAACCTTCCATTCTAAGACACACCATTCTTTTATACATCGCTGGGAAAGAACAAAAATTGCTGCCAAGTGTAATCGTACAGTTTTGTGAATATAAAGTGCTAGTCGCTTAGTTGTGTCCACCTCTTTCGACCCCATGACCTGTAGCCTGCCGGGCTCCTCCCCAGGCAAGAATGCTGGAGTGGGTTTCCATTCCCTTCTTCAGGGGATCTTCCTGACCCAGGGACGGAACTGGTCTCTTGCATTGTAGGCAGACTCTTTACCCTCTGAGCCACCAAGGAAGCCCATAACATCTATAGAGATAATTATATTGATTAATTATGAGATAATCACAGTGATTTTTTTTCCTCAATGTGGTAAATTACATTACAATCCTAATAGCAAACCATTTCCTGATTCTAGCTATCAGCCTCTTACTTAATCAAGATGCTTTGTTCTTTCATTGTATTTCTAGATTCTTTTTGATGAGTCTACCAGCTTCATGATTATGATATTGATTGAAATGTGAATCTCAGCTTTCCTTTGCTTCTGATGATTTGTCTGCATTTACAATTCCTGGATCCTGGATGACTTCACACTTTAAATATTTGTGTCTCCTGCAGATGCATAGCCTACCTAGTTAATGTTTACCTATTTAATTCTTAAAGTTAGCCTTTGATCCTAGGTATGAATTTTGATGTTCCTCTTCCTTTTTCCCCCTGGACTTTCCGTCATTGGAGAAAATTGCAGTTAAAAATTGTGAAGAAAACCGGTTTTCTCTGAGGAGAAGCTGTCAGTGACATGGTAGATGTAGCTACTGAATTGCTGGGAGGAAGATCACAGAGAAGGATGGAGGGTCCGTGATGGACGGTTGGACCCCCTTACTGTGAGGCTCAGAAAGGGCCTTATCGATAAGGAAGAGGAAGGTTTGGGTGAAAAAGCAACCCAGAGCACCACTCAAGATCACTGAATTCAATAAAAATTAATAGGATAGATTAGGTTTCATGATCATTTAAAACACAGTAGGACAAAGTTAACGTATTCAAAAGCCGAGACATCACTTTGCCAGCGAAGGTCTGAATAGTCAAAGCTATGGGTTTTCCTGTAGTCATGGACGGATGGGAGAGTTGGACCGTAAAGAAGGCTTGTTACAGGAAGGGGGACCCCTTCCAGGGCCCGGGAGTGGGCTCTTGTCTAACACTCAGAAGTGAATTGTCCGAGGAGACACACATGTAGACAAAGCAAGGGGCTTCGTTGGGAAGGGGCGCCCAGTAAAGAGAGCAGGAGGGCAAGGCATCCAGGAGGGCCGCGCTGCCTCGTGGCTCACAATCCTGGGGTTTTGGGTGATGGGGTTAGCTTCTGGGTGGTCTTTGGCCAATCACTCTGACTCAGGGTCTTTCCTGGTAGCACACACATTGCCCAGCCAAGATGGACGCCAGCGAGAAGGATTCTGGGAGGTGATCAGGCACATGGCATCTCCTTTTGACCTTCCCCAAACTCCTCCAGTTAGTGGCGGCTTATGCATTAATGGAGAGCCTGCAGGGACCTACTGTATATAGCACGTGGAACTCTGCTCAGTGTTACGTGGCCGCCTGGATAGGAAGGGCGCTTAGAAGAGAGTGGATACGTGTCTACGTATGGATGAGTCCCTTTGCTTTTCACCTGAAACTACCACAATATTGTACCCCAACACAAAATAAAAAGTTTAAAGTTTGGGGAGAAAGGTAAATTGGCCCATTGTGAGCGGTGGTTAGGAATGTGGACAAAAGGGTCCCATAAGGACAACTGGAGTCTGGCAGGCAGGGCGACACTCGGGTGTGGCTAGGTGAGGCCTTTGAACTGACCTTCAGCTGCGTCACAGTTACTTTCTTAGATGTGCCAGGAGCTGACCTGTGCCCTGGGGATGCCACTGATTACAACTGAGCGATTACAGCGTCATGTAGTATGGATGGCCCAGCCATAAATGTCTCTGAGAATGTGAGTCAAGTAATCTTAAGATCAGGAAAAGAATGTGCTAAATGATTAGACACAAAAGTGCACGAGGTCAGGGACATTGAATGAATTCACTTAATCCTTATGAAACTGTCCATGGAATACAGACCCAGAGAGGTTAGGAACCTTTCCAAGGTCACACAGCTAGTGTGAACAGGTGAGATTTGAACAGATGCTCGGAGCTGCTTCATTGCTACAGAGATGGAGCGTGTCGAAGCCAACGGTAGATACTTATTAATCTCAACCACTGTTGTTATAACTTTGATGTTAAGTGTTCCTTGTAGACAGCTGGAGTTTCTCTTCCTGATTATAAGAATAATCTTTGCAAACGATCTGCGTTTGCTTCTACCTCTAGAGTTTGTCTATTTCTAGGTCATCAGGCCACTCAGGCTGCTGTTATGTCTTCCCAGGATTACTGAGGTGGCTTCTAACTCCTGCTTCCAATCTTACCTCCTCGCACTCTTTTTGGAAACACACACACACACACACACACACACACAGAGTCATATATATAAAAGACTGTGACGGGTCTTAGTTGCAGCATGTGGGATCTAGTTCCCTGACCAGGGATCAAACCTGAACCCCCTGCACTGGGAGTGCAGAGTCTTAGCCACTGGACCACTAGGGAAGTTCCCCCACCCTCTTTCTTCAGGGCAGCCAATCCTCTTGCTAAAATGCCAACGTGATCGCGTATCTCATTCACCAAACACCAGCAGACAATCACTTAGTAATCATGGACTGAAGGGATGGGTAAATTGAACATGCCTTCCGTGATCAGCATTCCTGTTCCACCAGGTGGTGCTTAGGTGAACCACCACAGACTCACTGCGCCATTGTTCTAGCTTCCTTTGCTAACAGTTCCCTCTTCTAGTGTTTCATTTAAACATCGAGTAAGTTTAAAAAGTAAAACGAAGAGTAGTGTTAGTGTGTTTTAACACTATAAGGGCTCTTTACCCTCCATTTTCAGATTGCTCTCAAATTTTCAGTAACTAATTATAATTAATACCCGTCTTAATCTCACATGGCTACGTCTAAGCTATGCTTTTTACTCTAAATTTTGTGGCTTATCTAATACAGATATTCATTGCCTCCGATGGTGTTGTTCAGTCACTGAACTGTGTCCAACTCGTTGCCATTCCATGGACTGCAGCACACCAGGCTTCCCTGTGTTCACTGTCTCCTGGACTTTGCTCAGACTCATGTCTATTGAATTGATGATGCCATCTAATCATCTCATCGTCTTTCGCTCCCTTCTCCTCCTGCCCTCAATCTTTCTGAACACCAGGGTCTTTTCCAATGAGTCAGTTCTTCAGGTGGCCAAAGTATTGGAGTTTCAGCTTCAGCAGCAGTCCTTCCAATGAATATATGGGGTTGATTTCCTTTAGGAGTGACTGGTTTGCTCTCCTTGCTGTCCAAGGAGCTCTCAAGAGTCTTCTCCAACACCACAATTCAAAAGCATCATTCTTTGGTGCTCAGCCTTCTTTATGGTCCAACTTTGATATCCATACATGATGACTGGGAACACCATAGCTTTGACTATACAGACCTTTGCTGACAAAGTGATGTCTCTGCTTTTGAATACTCTGTCTAGGTTTGTCATAGCTTTCCTTCCAAGGAGCAGGTGTCTTTTAATTTCGTGTCTGCAAATTTCATTTCCCATCTTTTAATTTCACTGTCTGAAGTGATTTTGTAGCCCAAGAAAATAAAAATCTGCTGTAAGTCAAACGTATATTTACTACACCTCATCTGCTAAACATCCCAGACCTGCACCAAGGGCCTTCACACACAAGACCGTCAGGCTTTTGGGACCATCCACAAACCAGGGCACTGTCTGGATGGCTGGCGGCAGCTCTGGGTTTGATCCTGTGTTTCAGGATGACCATCCACACACCCAACCTCAATCTCCTTTAACCTCCTGCTTGATTTTAGGCCATCTCTTGGCTTAGAGTTTAAAACTAATCCAACAGCTAAAAAGTTACACTGACTAGATCCTATATATATGTGTGTGTGTGTGTGTCTGTGTGTATATTTTAACTTGTCTGGAATATAGCTGATTAGCAGTATTGTGATAATTTCAGGCAGGCAGCAGAGCAACTCAGCCACACATTTTCATGTGTACGCTCTCCCCCAAGGCCCCCTCCCATCCAGGCCGCCACATAATATTGAGCAGAGTTCCCTGTGCTGTATAGTCGGTCCTTGTTGATTATCCATTTGAATCCGTCCGTGTACCTGTCCATCCTGAGCTCCCTAACCATCCCTTCCCCCGCAGTCCTTCCCCTGGCAACCGTAAGTCCAGATCCCTGTTTTGATGTACGCGGAGGCAGTGGCGGCTTGCTGGGAAAGGCGGTTAAGGAGGCTCTGTGGACACTATTACGTTCTATTGGTAAAGAATTATTTATGTCTCTTCTTCAAGAGTTCTATGCACTTAGATATTTTTTCCTGGCTTTTCATACCCCCAATCCCAGCATCGGGACATCGTGGACTGCTGGCATTCTGGAGTGGATGACAGGTTGCCATGGTGACCTTGGAATCAAGGAGCATGGCAGAGTCACCGTACTGGCAGGCTGTTGTTTCGTGGCTCAGTCGCGTCTGACTCTTTGCGAACCTCCAGCAGTAGCCCCCAGGCTCCGCTGTGCATGGGATTCTCCGGGCGAGAAGACTGGACCAGCTTGCGGTTCCCTTCTCCAGGGGATCTTCCCAGCCCAGGGACTGGATCCAGGCTCTCCCGCGCTGGAGGCAGATTCGTGACCGCCGAGCCGCCTGGGAAGCCCACGGACGGTTGTGAGCCGGCCTCCTGCTCTGCCCTG
This sequence comes from Tragulus kanchil, assembly GCA_022376925.1. Classification (NCBI taxonomy): domain Eukaryota; kingdom Metazoa; phylum Chordata; class Mammalia; order Artiodactyla; family Tragulidae; genus Tragulus; species Tragulus kanchil. The sequence continues at coordinate 163,642,851 of JAIOJX010000003.1, forward strand.
GCGCTCTTCAGCGGGGCCGCCCTGGGCCCAGGCTCGGGCCCAGCATCGGGGTGCTCCTGTCAATATAAGGGGCGCCCCAGTTGCATCCCGTGCCTGAGTCTCCCACCCCCACCGGAGGAACACGAGTGAGGCTCCGCTGCCCGACGCCCTCCAGCGTTGCCTTCCCAACAACCGCAGGGCGGCGGAAACCTTTCGTTTCGGACTTTCCAGTAAGCAAATGCAGCCTCTCTTTCCCTTTCGGCATCATTTTATCTTCGAACCCTCGTTTGGAATAAAAATAGTGCCCTGGCTGGGGCTCGGCCAACGCTTTCAGGAGGCAGCCAGGCCTGGGAGGCGAGGCTTCCGAGGGCTGGTGACTCCGCCCTGCCGTGCACGTGCCCAGGGAAATGCCTCCCCCAGGGCCTGGCCAGGCGCTGCGCGGGGAGGATGCGGGGCTGGTGTGTCGTTAGACACCGTGGCGCGTCCCACTCTAGGCGAGGCCACACGGAGCAGTGCGCGCCCCGACGGCAGGTGCAGCTCTTTCAGTCGGGGTCGCCTGGACGTCCCTGACGGTCCACCTAGGATGAAGGCAGTCCAGCCAGCACCTTCCATCAAGCGGCCGAGTTCTCCCCTCGGAAGACACCCGGCTCATGCATTTCTGTCTCCTACTGTTTGCTCCCGTTTTCTTATCAGGCAGCCGTGTGTTTTATCCTTGCTCCTTCACATGGAGACAGGACTGGCACGTCTTGGTCAAGCCCTATGATTCATTTCCTTACTTTCAAGCAAGGGGTCACCTCGGTTCCGGTTCAGGGTTCTGCTACCAGCTCCCTTGGGGGGAGGGGCTGCCGCCCTCTTGACCTCAGAGGGCCCCCGTGGCTCCATGTCATTCATTCCCTAATATCTTTTCCAAGTGCAGATAAAGCTCACAGTGGATTAAATGATGGGACCAGGGATGGAATGAAGGTTGGCACCACGCTGGGGTGGGGGGAAGTACATTTCCTCTGCCAAAGAAAAGTATTTATTGTATTTGGCTCACGATAAATAGGAAGGGCAGTTGTAGCTAATGGAACAGAAGCACCCTCTGGAGAACTGGCATAGGGTAGAAAAGAAAGAAAAACAGAAAAATTTTACAACAGCCCTATTTGTGACTCAGAGAAGTTTTAGTGGCTGATAACATTTGCTGGAATTAGTAGCTCTGGGGAGTGATTGTGAACCAGTTTCAGAGCTGGGAGGCACTTTACAAGATAATAGATTCTGTTACCATAATATTACAGATGAAAATGACCCGAGAGGTCAACATGTCTAGAAACAGGCCCGGTTTCCAATTGTTTTATGCCTTCAACTGAAAGGTTTAGTTGAGTCCCCGATCTCAGTTGCCATGTGTGTGAGTCGCTCACTGTGACCAACTCTTTGTGAGCCCGTGGCCTGCAGCCCGCCAGGCTCTTCTGTCTATAGAACACTGGACTGGGTGGCCATGTCCTTCTCCAAGAGATCTTTCCGACCCAGGGATCGATCCCTGCGTCTCCGGTATTGCACGTGGGTTCTTGACCGTCGAGCCCCTAGGGAAACCCTTCTAAAACACGGATTTTTTTTTTTTCTTTTTCCTTATTTATTTATTTTTAAACTTTTTGTATTGGGGTAAAGCCAGTTAACAATGTTGTGATAGTTTCAGGTGAACAGTGAAGGGACTCAGCCCTACATAGACAAATATCCACTCACCTCCAGACTCCTTTCCCATCCAGGCTGCCACATAACATTGAACAGAGTTCACTGTGCTGTACCGGCGGTCCTTGTTGGTCACCCATTTTAAATATAATTTAACACGGATGTTTTAAAACATACGTCTTACTGTTATTCAGACATGGAGAAGCCAGCAGGTCAGCCATGGCTACCCAAGGCATAGTGTGTTCCTCTCGGTTCCCAAGGGGAGAGTGCGGGCCAGGCCGGGCGAGACCACCTGGGGGAGCGGAGGCGGGCGGGTCCGGACGCCCGGGGAGCCGGGGGAGCGCGGCAGCGGCCTTGGGGTGTTTCCTCCGGCAAAGAAGGCAGGCGGAGCAGACCCGGCACCGGCTGGCGCGCTCACCTCGTGGACCCTGGGGCGCAGCGGCTCCCCTGGGGTGGTGAAGGCGGAGCCCTTGCCTCCTGGAGCCCGGGAGCCACGTGGCGCCGTGCAGGGCTCGCGGGCCTGGGCTGGGCGAGTCTGTGTAGGGAAGGGGCGTCCAGGCGCTGCGTCTGCTCTTGGAGAACTGGCTGGCCTCGCAAGGGGCAGTCTCTCCGGTCTGTGGGGCCTCAGGTGCCGGAATTCAGAAAACAAACGCAAACTGGCCCCTGCAGAGCTGCGCCTCTCAGCGCGGTTTTCCCGGGACGTGATCGGGGGAGAGGGTTCTGTGCCGCTGCGGGGCTCGTGTGCGTGCTCAGTCGCTCAGCCGTGTCCAACTCTTTGTGGCCCCGTGGACTGTAGCTGCCAGGCGCCTCTGTCCGTGGAATTCTTCAGGTGACAATACTGGAGTGGCTGACCGTCTCCTTCTCAGGGGTCTTCCCGACCCGGGGATTGAACCCCCGTCTCCTGCGCTGCAGGCGGATTCTTTACCGCTGAGCCACCCGGGACGCTGCCGGCCGCACACTAGTGGGCTAAAGGTGTCCAGCGAATCCTGCTTTAAAGGCACCTGTTAGTCGTGACTTACGACTGCTTTCCAAGGTTTTTTAACCATAAAATCTTTTTGAAATACATAACATGTGTCTTTAAGATGTCTTGAATATGGCGTTTTAGACATTAAGCCTAGATTTGTTTGGCCCATAACCTGGCAATCACGTTCTCCCCTGGGGTTTCCAGGAGGAGGGGTCTCCTGGCGGGCGGGCGGCTCTATACCAGCTCTCCTCATTCCTGCCTCGAGGGAGTGCTCAGAGCCGGTTCCCTCATTACTCGGGGTTGCACCTCGGGCTCTGCCCTTAATTAAGAATCCACTCTTTCTAGGCCCAGCTCCTGTCTGAAGTTCTTGTCAGCTTCCCAAGCCCACAAATACACGTTACATGCCATGTGCCGGATAGTCTCATTTCAAAATATCAGCTAACTTTATTGTCATTATAGTCCTATGAGGCAGGTAGTATTTTGTCCCTATTTTATAGATAAGCAACTTGAGAGACAGGGTCGTTAAGTGGTCTATCCAAGATCCCAAAGCTTAAAGGTGTTCAGGATGTTAGTGGCATTCAGTTCATGCTGTTGGAATAAATGGCAATGTCTGTGGACGAAGGAAGGTACTTTCTGGTGTGTGTGTGTGTGCTAGTATGTGCTTTAAATCAGAGGGAAGAAGTCTGTCTTTTTGACAGTCTGGAACATCATTAAGACTCTACCCATTCAGAATTTGTTCAGAATAACTCAGATGGAATTTTAACTGAAGGTTTGCTTTGGCTTAGTGAGGGATTTTCCGAGTCCATCCTCTGAGAGTGTGAGTTCATCAGTAAACACAATACAGGGGAAATTGTAACCTTCTTAAACATACAGTCTGCAGTACTAGCTTTTATATGCATATCATACATAATTGCTAATTTGTTGCTTTTTAAAATAATATTTATTTATTCTCGACTGCGCTGGGCGTTTGACTGTGCGGGCTTTGCCTCCAGTTGGGGTGCGTGGGCTCCTCACTGCGTACCTTCTCTTGCTGTGGAGCGTGGGCTCCAGGCATGAGGGCCTCCACAGCTGTGGCTCCTGGGCTCGAGAGCACAGGCTCAGCCGTGGTGGTGCAAAGGCTGGGCTGCTCCTCGGCGTGTGGGGTCTTCCCAGACCAGAGACTGAGCCCATGTCTCCTGCACTGGCAGGCTCTTGACCTCGGAGCCACCAGGGAAGCCCTAAGTCATTCTTAAACATTAACGACAGTAGTAGACATTTTCAGAACTGCGTCAGCTAGAGTTCAAGAGATAAATATTAAGCGCTTTACTGCAGGGCGTTGGGTTATGGGACCGTGGGGTTGACTAGTCAAGTCTGGAATCCACAGGGCACGTTGGGAGTTCTAGAAGAGATGGACGCTCCTATCCCCAGGCAGAATTTCTTCTTCAGGAGGCCTCCATTCTGCTTTCACGGTCTTCCCACTGACCAAATCGGCCCTACCCGGAGGAACTAGGACAATCTCCCTTAACTACAGTCAACCAGCTATGGACTTGATTCCCACCTACACAGTTCCCCTTCCCAGCAGCACCTGGGGGAGAGGCTGGCTGAATAGCTGCGGGCTGTCACCTCACTCAGCCCATGCGTCAAAAGACCGTCACAAGAACCTTTCCTAATCGTAATGACGTCTTTTTATGTCCCTATTTCATACACGAGTATGAAAAGAAAAATAGGTTTATTTAGAAATATTCTATTGGCAAACAGGGTGTTCTAATCATCTCAGGGGGCTTTATGTCCACTGGTGCAAAGCCTTGTGACGCCGGATACGGTGCTTACTGGCTTTGTGGTCATCTTCTGATTCCTTTCTGTTTATGCCTGCCTTTCTCTCTCTCCACGGTGCTGGCAAAAGTCTCTCTGGTTTGTATTAACCCCTGAGCTCAGTCACCTTATCTGAGCAGGAGGGTAATTACACCACTGGCCTCCCGTCCTGGTGGAGGGTTAAGCGAGTGAGTCAGCCTTGCACACGCGGGTGTCTGGCCTGCATGAGCAGCGCCTCTCGTGTGGATAGTAGTACCTGTTCTTGTTTCCCGCTCTTCTTTTTTTGGCCGTGATTGTCGCCCTGAGCAACAGGTCCTCAGCGGCAGACCCCCAGAGACTTCCTGATGTTACATTTGGGAATTCCAAATTGCGCATCGATCTGCCCTCTTCCTAATGCAAAATACACCATTTTGACAAAGACCTGTTTCGTTCCGTCTTTCTGAGACACTCGAGACGCACACGGCCGCCGGTGGGTGGTGGGCTTCGCTGCCAGAGCTCTGGGGCATCTGCCCGGCCCGGGGTCGGCCTTCCACCCTCTTGACGTGCTCACTCTGCTGCTAAACACTAAGGAGACTCAAAGATACATCTAGTCCTTGAGCCAGTTTTCCAGAGCTTCCTTAACTTAGACGAGTGTTTCGTTGTCATTGTCTTATGGAGGAAGGATCTAAGATGCAGAACTGGACAATTCCCTTAACTTACAGTCAACCAGCTATTGAGATGGACGCTCCTATCCCCAGGCAGAATTTCTTCTTCAGGAGGCCTCCATTCTGCTTTCACGGTCTTCCCACTGACCAAATCGGCCCTACCCGGAGGAACTAGGACAATCTCCCTTAACTACAGTCAACCAGCTATGGACTTGATTCCCACCTACACAGTTCCCCTTCCCAGCAGCACCTGGGGGAGAGGCTGGCTGAATAGCTGCGGGCTGTCACCTCACTCAGCCCATGCGTCAAAAGACCGTCACAAGAACCTTTCCTAATCGTAATGACGCCTTTTTATGTCCCTATTTCATACACGAGTATGAAAAGAAAAATAGGTTTATTTAGAAATATTCTATTGGCAAACAGGGTGTTCTAATCATCTCAGGGGGCTTTATGTCCACTGGTGCAAAGCCTTGTGACGCCGGATACGGTGCTTACTGGCTTTGTGGTCATCTTCTGATTCCTTTCTGTTTATGCCTGCCTTTCTCTCTCTCCACGGTGCTGGCAAAAGTCTCTCTGGTTTGTATTAACCCCTGAGCTCAGTCACCTTATCTGAGCAGGAGGGTAATTACACCACTGGCCTCCCGTCCTGGTGGAGGGTTAAGCGAGTGAGTCAGCCTTGCACACGCGGGTGTCTGGCCTGCATGAGCAGCGCCTCTCGTGTGGATAGTAGTACCTGTTCTTGTTTCCCGCTCTTCTTTTTTTGGCCGTGATTGTCGCCCTGAGCAACAGGTCCTCAGCGGCAGACCCCCAGAGACTTCCTGATGTTACATTTGGGAATTCCAAATTGCGCATCGATCTGCCCTCTTCCTAATGCAAAATACACCATTTTGACAAAGACCTGTTTCGTTCCGTCTTTCTGAGACACTCGAGACGCACACGGCCGCCCGGGTGGGTGGTGGGCTTCGCTGCCAGAGCTCTGGGGCATCTGCCCGGCCCGGGGGGTCGGCCTTCCACCCCTCTTGACGTGCTCACTCTGCTGCTAAACACTAAGGAGACTCAAAGATACATCTAGTCCTTGAGCCAGTTTTCCAGGTAGCTTCCTTTTAACTTAGACGAGTGTTTCGTTGTCATTGTCTTATGGAGGAAGGATCTAAGATGCAGGGAAGGGCACTGACCCTTCTCGGCTCTGGGGTTAGCGGTGAGCCGTTCCAGGGGTCCAGCCCCTCGCCGGCCGGCGGCGGAGGACACGGGCCGGTCCCGACCCTGGACGCTGCCTTCTCTCCCGCGGGGCACCGACCCCCGAGCCCAGGTGAGGAGGTCAGGAGACTCACAGCCCGTGGGGTCACAGGGAGTTGGGCACAACGGAGCGACTGAGCACCGTTACCATGGAATGATGTAGGCACTGAGATTATGAAAATGTGATCATGATCATGGAAATATCCTGCTCTTCACTTAAAGGGTATTCCTCAGGTTAGTAATCACTTGAAATCCACTACGTAGGACAAAGAAGGTGGATTCAGTGCTGAGGGAATGTTGTTGAGAAGGAGCTGATGGGAGGTGCCGCGAGGAATGAGGCTGAGACTGAATCCAAAAAGGCCACCCTGTTTATTTCTCATCTGAACAATCGGAGTGTCACCTCATCTTAGTAATTTATTCAAATCAGCCATCATACAAATCGGGTTGTGTTCACAGGCTTAGACCACTTCCTGAATTCTAACTCGGAAGGTTTGTCCTGTGTGCTTATGGCCCGAGGGAAGTAGATAGATGAACTATTCCTCCTTTTCAGAACCTTTATCTTGAAGGTCCCACAGGTATGCAAGTGATGTAGCCAGTCAAGTGACGCTCTCTTTCCTGTGGTCCTTTATCTCCTGGATGCCGATTCTTATCGTGGCTTTTTCTTTTCTTTTTTAACTTACAGATCAAATGATCAATAGGCTTTATCATGTGTTCCCGTCATTAGCTAAGATCATATGTACTGCTCACTCCTCTCAGCGCTGCATGCATACTGCTTCCTCGCTCCTCTGAGCGCTGCATGTGTACTGACTTATTTCATTCTGTATACTTCTGATAGCAGTCAGTCTCCGTCTCTCATCGTGAGATGAGGTGGCGGCAGTGTCTGGGGAGTGATGAGCTCTGCCCCCGCGATGCTCAGAGGGGCCGTGAGCGTTCACATCTGAACTGCACATGCTTCCCAGGTGGCGCCAGTGGCAAAGAACCTGCCTGCCAGTGCAGGAGACAGAAGAGATGCGGGTTTGATCCCTGAGTCAGGAAGCTCTCCCTGGAGGAGGGCACAGCAAACCACTCCAGTGTTCTTGCCCGGAGAGTCTCGTGGACAGAGGAGCCTGGTGGGCTACAGTCCAAAGGGTCTCACAGAGTCAGACACGACTGAAGTGGTTTAGCATGCACACACGCGTACATTCTTGCAGGGAAAGGATGCCAGTCAGCATCAGGCGACATTCACGTATCGTTGGGATGTCCACACACACAAAATCCGGTGGGCCTTGTCTCCTTCAGCTTTTGAGATCTGTTTATAGGAATGGTCAGAGGTGAAGTGGCTTCTGGAGCAAAACCTCTCAAACCAGAGGAACAGGATTCCTCACAACTCACGGCCAAATAACCCTGGTGACATGACTAAGTAGCATTTTCAGGAAGCAAGTCCTGAAGGACAGGAAGAGCCATTTATTTGGGGTCTGATTGGACTGCAGCCCGGAAGCGCAGTCTCAAGAAGCACCTGAATTGCATTCCATTGCAGATAAAGAAAGCGAAAACCTCAAGGTCCCAGTTACTTCCGGGCTTCCCTGTGGCCCAGATGGTAAGGAATCTAGTTGCAGTGCAGGAGATCTGGGTTCAGTCCCTGGCCTGGGAAGATCCCCCTGAAGGAGGAGATGGCTACCCACTCCAGTGTTCTTGCCTGGAAAATTCCATGGACAGAGGAGCCTGGCAGGCGACAGTCCGTGGGGTTGCAAAGAATTGGACACAACTGAGCAACTAACTGACAAGGCCTGTGTAACTTTTCAGAATGAGCCTCTTTCAAAATCATGCTGATTTGGGTCAGAAATAGTAACTGACTTTTCGAATGAGCCTGCTTCCTCGCTCCTCTGAGCGCTGCATGTGTACTGACTTATTTCATTCTGTATACTTCTGATAGCAGTCAGTCTCCGTCTCATCGTGAGATGAGGTGGCGGCAGTGTCTGGGGAGTGATGAGCTCTGCCCCCGCGATGCTCAGAGGGGCCGTGAGCGTTCACATCTGAACTGCACATGCTTCCCAGGTGGCGCCAGTGGCAAAGAACCTGCCTGCCAGTGCAGGAGACAGAAGAGATGCGGGTTTGATCCCTGAGTCAGGAAGCTCTCCCTGGAGGAGGGCACAGCAAACCACTCCAGTGTTCTTGCCCGGAGAGTCTCGTGGACAGAGGAGCCTGGTGGGCTACAGTCCAAAGGGTCTCACAGAGTCAGACACGACTGAAGTGGTTTAGCATGCACACACGCGTACATTCTTGCAGGGAAAGGATGCCAGTCAGCATCAGGCGACATTCACGTATCGTTGGGATGTCCACACACACAAAATCCGGTGGGCCTTGTCTCCTTCAGCTTTTGAGATCTGTTTATAGGAATGGTCAGAGGTGAAGTGGCTTCTGGAGCAAAACCTCTCAAACCAGAGGAACAGGATTCCTCACAACTCACGGCCAAATAACCCTGGTGACATGACTAAGTAGCATTTTCAGGAAGCAAGTCCTGAAGGACAGGAAGAGCCATTTATTTGGGGTCTGATTGGACTGCAGCCCGGAAGCGCAGTCTCAAGAAGCACCTGAATTGCATTCCATTGCAGATACACGAAAGCGAAAACCTCAAGGTCCCAGTTACTTCCGGGCTTCCCTGTGGCCCAGATGGTAAGGAATCTAGTTGCAGTGCAGGAGATCTGGGTTCAGTCCCTGGCCTGGGAAGATCCCCCTGAAGGAGGAGATGGCTACCCACTCCAGTGTTCTTGCCTGGAAAATTCCATGGACAGAGGAGCCTGGCAGGCGACAGTCCGTGGGGTTGCAAAGAATTGGACACAACTGAGCAACTAACTGACAAGGCCTGTGTAACTTTTCAGAATGAGCCTCTTTCAAAACATGCTGATTTGGGTCAGAAATAGAATCCGAACGCAGGCGTGCGAGCTGTCTGACTGCGACCCCGTGGAGCGTAGCCTTAGGTTTACAATGTAAGAGCTTCCAGTTGGTCTGTTACAGGCATGGGAACAAAATTTCCTTCTAGCTCTGACGTTTCAGTCGACAATGACGAGGTCATCGATACGATTTTTGTCCAGGATCCAGTGTCCTGCCGGAGCATCCACGCCTGAGAAGATTCAGGTATAAACACACATCTCTTTACATCAGCAAAAAAGAAATCCGGAAGAGCTTCCAGGTGAAGAGAAAGCTTGCCAACCACGGTTGCAGGGGAGAACTCTCCTGCCTGGTGGTGTGAACCATCTCTTCCAGGCTTCTTTCTGTTGTCCCCGGATGCCCCTGGGGCAGCCTCGAATGCTGGAGAAACCGCTGCCTTTCCTGCTCTGTCCGGAGAGCCTGATCTGGCCGCTCTGCTGAGTCAGAGCCGGGATCCTGCCCGCAGCTATTGCCAGCCACTGCCTCGCGCCTCTCCTCTGGATTGCTTGTTTCATCTTTATCCTCCAAATCTCCAGTCTGCAGTCTGTGCCCAAATATAGATTTGTCCTTGAGGCCGGGGAGGCTGCCTGCCCTCCGCCAACCTTCACTCCCTCATTCCTTCTCTCCCTGCCTCCCTCCTGGCTGCTCTACCTGACCCGTGGCCCCCTCATTTCCCAGGAGCAGGTCTAGGTTCAGATTCGTCTCCGAGTCTCACCGCGTGGACCTGCTGGGCAGATTTCCTGATTTTATGGGCCCAGATGAAGCACCTGAATTGCATTCCATTGCAGATACAAAGCGAAAACCTCAAGGTCCCAGTTACTTCCGGGCTTCCCTGTGGCCCAGATGGTAAGGAATCTAGTTGCAGTGCAGGAGATCTGGGTTCAGTCCCTGGCCTGGGAAGATCCCCCTGAAGGAGGAGATGGCTACCCACTCCAGTGTTCTTGCCTGGAAAATTCCATGGACAGAGGAGCCTGGCAGGCGACAGTCCGTGGGGTTGCAAAGAATTGGACACAACTGAGCAACTAACTGACAAGGCCTGTGTAACTTTTCAGAATGAGCCTCTTTCAAAACATGCTGATTTGGGTCAGAAATAGAATCCGAACGCAGGCGTGCGAGCTGTCTGACTGCGACCCCGTGGAGCGTAGCCTTAGGTTTACAATGTAAGAGCTTCCAGTTGGTCTGTTACAGGCATGGGAACAAAATTTCCTTCTAGCTCTGACGTTTCAGTCGACAATGACGAGGTCATCGATACGATTTTTGTCCAGGATCCAGTGTCCTGCCGGAGCATCCACGCCTGAGAAGATTCAGGTATAAACACACATCTCTTTACATCAGCAAAAAAGAAATCCGGAAGAGCTTCCAGGTGAAGAGAAAGCTTGCCAACCACGGTTGCAGGGGAGAACTCTCCTGCCTGGTGGTGTGAACCATCTCTTCCAGGCTTCTTTCTGTTGTCCCCGGATGCCCCTGGGGCAGCCTCGAATGCTGGAGAAACCGCTGCCTTTCCTGCTCTGTCCGGAGAGCCTGATCTGGCCGCTCTGCTGAGTCAGAGCCGGGATCCTGCCCGCAGCTATTGCCAGCCACTGCCTCGCGCCTCTCCTCTGGATTGCTTGTTTCATCTTTATCCTCCAAATCTCCAGTCTGCAGTCTGTGCCCAAATATAGATTTGTCCTTGAGGCCGGGGAGGCTGCCTGCCCTCCGCCAACCTTCACTCCCTCATTCCTTCTCTCCCTGCCTCCCTCCTGGCTGCTCTACCTGACCCGTGGCCCCCTCATTTCCCAGGAGCAGGTCTAGGTTCAGATTCGTCTCCGAGTCTCACCGCGTGGACCTGCTGGGCAGATTTCCTGATTTTATGGGCCTCGATGGCCTCATCTATGAAACAAGGAAAATAATACCAATGTCACCATATTTGTGAAAAATGATGTATGCATATGATGACTTGAAAGGCATCTACCAGACAGAAAGGACCCAATAATCTATTCTATCCCTCCTTTAAAAAAAAAAAACCTGTAGTGTAGTTAATGTACAATGTTGTACTAATTTCTACTGCACAGCAAAGTGATTCAGTTATATATACATTCATTTTCATTTTCTTTTCCATTGTGATTTATCACAGGATATAGAATATAGTACCCTGTGCTATACAATGGAACCCTGTTGTTTATCCACTTTTTTATTTTTAAAGTTTTAATTGAAGTGTAGTTGATCTACAATGTTGTGTTAATTTCTGGTGCACAACAGAATGATTCAGTTGTACATATGTATGTATTACGTTCTTTCTTAATACTCTTACAGTATGATACTGAATGCGTTGTCTGTGCTATACAGTAGATACCTCTTCTTTACACTGCTGTTTGCTTATTTCCACTAAACCACTGATTATTCAATGATACCTTGATTCATGGCATGTTGAGACTGTATCTTATAAAACTTTGTATTCCCTAGAACCACAGATGGTGTCTTGGGGATATGAGGCAGTCAGTAAGCAGTTGTTGAACTAAATTACGTTGCCCAGAAGAGAAACAGAGAAGAAATAAAAGAGATAAGATGAAATAAAAGGAGATAAACTCCAAATGGACTGAAGGCCTAAATGTAAGATCTAAAACCATAAAGCCCTTAGAACAGAACATAGGCAGAGCAATCTTTGACATAAATCATAGCTATATTATGGGGAATAGCTTATATGGGGTCTGTCTCCTAAGGCAAAAGAAACAAGTGGGGGTCTAATTAAACTTAAAAGCTTTTGCATGAAAAAGGAAACCATCAAGGAGACAAGAGGACAACCTGCTGAATGGGAGAAGATATTTGCAAGCGATATGGCCAATAGGGAGTTAATAGCCAACATATGTGAAGAACTCATATGACTCAACATCATAAAAACAAACAATCCAGTTACAAGATGAACAGAAGAACTGATAGACATTTTTCCAAAGGGAAAATACAGATGGCCAACAGGTACATGAGAGGACGCTCAGCATCACCCCCCTACACCGCCTTCCTGTCATGGGGAAATGCAAATCAGAACCACAGGGAGGTGAGGCCTCACACCTGTCAGAATGGCTGTCCTCAAGAAGAGCGCAGTGACAGGTGTTGGCAGGGATGTGGCGAAAAGGGAACCCTGAACGCTGTTGGGAAGAAGGTAAATTGGTGTGGCCACTATGGAAAACCAGTAAGAAGGTTTCTAAAACAAGGAACAGAACTACCATATGACCCAGCAATTCCACTGCTGTGTATACATCTGACAAAAGTCTCTAATTTGGGGCGTCTATGGTGGTCTAGCAGCTAAGACTCACCTTCCAGTGCAGGTGACTTGGGTTTGATACCTGGTCAGGGAATCCATATTCTGCAGCTAAGACCTGAAGCAGCCAAAATAAATAAATAAAAATGTTAAAAGACAGTAATTTGAAAAGACACATGGGGCTTCCCTGGTGGTCCAGTGGGTAAGGACACCGCCTTGCAGTGCAAGGGGCGTCGGTTAGATCCTTGGCCTGGGAAGATCCCATGTGCTGCGGAGCGGCTGGACTGATGTGTCCAATTACCGAGCTGGAGCTCTGGAGCGCATGCGCCCAGAGCCGGTGCTCTGCGACAACAAGAGGCCACTGTGATGGGAGGCCCACATGGGTCGAAGAACAAAGATGGATGAAAATAGATAAACGAAAGACCAATAGAAGTGGCCTACCCACCCCGCTCCCTCCCCAAACTCCACCCCCCAAAATAAATAAATAAACTCTAAAAAAAAAAAAAAAAGACACAAGTCCCCTATATTCATAACAAAAATATTTACATAAAAACAATCTAAGTATCTACCAACAGATGAATGGATAAAGAAGATGTTATATATATACATATATATGTATGTTATATATATTATGACACACTGTTATATGTATATTATATATGTGTTCTCTATATAGTAAATATATATATATATTATATATGTATGATGAGCCACCTGAGAAGCCTCGTAATATACACACATACATGCACACAATGGAATACTTTCAGCCATAAATAGAATAAAATCTTGCTATTCACAGCAATAGTGGATGGATGTGGCAGGCACTGTTGGGGGTGGTGAAGTGGCCAGGCAGAGAAGGATAGATGCTGCATGATATCACCTGCAGGTAGAGTCTATAGGAGACAACCAGCTAGTGAATGCGACAAGGAGAAGCAGACTCATGCTATAGAGAGCAGGCTGGTGGTTACTGAGGGTAGAGGGAAGGAGGAATAGGGTAGGGGGTTATGAGGAACAAACTATTACGTATCAAATAAGCTACAAGGGTATATTGGACAGCACAGGGGCTATAGGAGCTATTTTCTAACAACACCAAATGGAGGATAACCTTTAAAAACTGCAGATCACTATTTTTTGTACATCTGTAACATACATAGTATTACACAGCAGCTGCACCTCAGTTTTGAAAAAGGCACATGATCAACATTCTGGATCTTTACTTCTTACCCTTCCATTAAGAAGACACATGGGGCTTCCCTGGTGGTCCAGTGGGTAAGGACACCGCCTTGCAGTGCAAGGGGCGTCGGTTAGATCCTTGGCCTGGGAAGATCCCATGTGCTGCGGAGCGGCTGGACTGATGTGTCCAATTACCGAGCTGGAGCTCTGGAGCGCATGCGCCCAGAGCCGGTGCTCTGCGACAACAAGAGGCCACTGTGATGGGAGGCCCACATGGGTCGAAGAACAAAGATGGATGAAAATAGATAAACGAAAGACCAATAGAAGTGGCCTACCCACCCCGCTCCCTCCCCAAACTCCACCCCCCAAAATAAATAAATAAACTCTAAAAAAAAAAAAATAAAAGACACATGTCCCCTATATTCATAGCAGAATTATTTACATAAAAACAATCTAAGTATCTACCAACAGATGAATGGATAAAGAAGATGTTATATATATACATATATATGTATGTTATATATATTATGACACACTGTTATATGTATATTATATATGTGTTCTCTATATAGTAAATATATATATATATTATATATGTATGATGAGCCACCTGAGAAGCCTCGTAATATACACACATACATGCACACAATGGAATACTTTCAGCCATAAATAGAATAAAATCTTGCTATTCACAGCAATAGTGGATGGATGTGGCAGGCACTGTTGGGGGTGGTGAAGTGGCCAGGCAGAGAAGGATAGATGCTGCATGATATCACCTGCAGGTAGAGTCTATAGGAGACAACCAGCTAGTGAATGCGACAAGGAGAAGCAGACTCATGCTATAGAGAGCAGGCTGGTGGTTACTGAGGGTAGAGGGAAGGAGGAATAGGGTAGGGGGTTATGAGGAACAAACTATTACGTATCAAATAAGCTACAAGGGTATATTGGACAGCACAGGGGCTATAGGAGCTATTTTCTAACAACACCAAATGGAGGATAACCTTTAAAAACTGCAGATCACTATTTTTTGTACATCTGTAACATACATAGTATTACACAGCAGCTGCACCTCAGTTTTGAAAAAGGCACATGATCAACATTCTGGATCTTTACTTCTTACCCTTCCATTAAGAAGACAGCGGCAGGTGTCAAGGTTTAAATACCAAGGAGTATTTTAGGACCAGGACTACGGTGTGCTGAGCTCAAAGAATTCTTAGGCTGTTCGCTATCAGAATCTCAGAGCCACTGTGACTTCACCTGTAAGCCCTGGCATTGTTTCCTTTTCTTTTGCTCCACAGGACGTTAGTGATACAATTGGCCAGATTGTTACAAGAGCGACAGAGCAGAGACTAGCGGTATCCGGCAGTCAGGTCCGTGGCTCGGTCGCTCCATGGGGTCCAACTGTTGAGACCCCACGGACTGCAAGACGCTGGGCTAGTTGGCCCTCAGATAGTACTAGTATGCTAATACTAGTAGTATTTCGCTGCTTTTGATAACTGCAGTGTGGTTAATAAGGCAGGTATTTAGGAGGAGGGGGTGCCACTCACTTTTCAGCTTTTCAGAAAAAATTATGCTTTACCTGCAGAGACAATGATGGATCAAACGTGGTAACACATCCATCGTTGGGGATCTCCCGGAGGGCTATGTGGATATTCTTTGTACTATTTTTACAACTTTTCTTCAAGGCTGAAATTATCTCAAAAGGAAGAATTGGGGAAAAAAAATAGCTATTTCAGATCATAGGTTTGCATCTTACTTGACCGGCAGCTGGACGAGGGAGGTACCAGACCAGAATAGAGTTCCCCCTCCTCTCCCTCAAGGAAATGCTAACTGTGTCGTCGGCTAAGCTTGATTCAGAACTCTCCATCTGACCTGTAAGGCCGGGGTGTTTCTGCTCCTCACTGCAGCCGGAGCCCCATCCCTCATCCTCACGGGTGGCGTGGCATCCCGGAGCTGGGTCTTCTAATCCACCAGGGACAAGGGCAAGAGGCTTTGCTTGACCCGCAGTGTCTGCAGGGGGTGCATTCACGGAGCAGGGACATGGTCACCTTGGGAAAGAGAAGCTTTGACAAGCGAGGCTTTAATGATCGCTCGCTTAATGGACCAGCATCCGGGCTGGATCACGTTCCAGAGGACTGGTCCGCATTTTCTGACTCTGTAACAGACGTGTACTTGGGTGAAGGAAGGAGGGGAAAGAGTAACATTATAGATTTGTTACATGTTTATGAAGAATAAAAGACATATATTGGAACAGCTCTCTGCAGATGTGGACTGTATTATATGTTCAATTATGAGCACACTGGCTTTTCTATAATTTTCCTTACGTTATTGCTGGTCTGCCAGGTTTTCCTCCGTAGCCAACGGAGGACTCTGGGAATTAGGAGGTCACAGCCTGGCCCCTAAATTGTGGTCCAGCTAGAATGCAGGTGTTTCCACCAGACCCAGGAGAGCCTCCTTTTTCGACAGGCAGCTCCAGAAAATAAGGGAGAGGAAATTAGAGCCAGACTTGGTGTGATAGAAACATCCCTGATGCTCGTAGAAAATTAAGGGAGACCTCGGGGCCTCTCCTGCCTCCTCGCTGCTTTTGATAACTGCAGTGTGGTTAATAAGGCAGGTATTTAGGAGGAGGGGGTGCCACTCACTTTTCAGCTTTTCAGAAAAAATTATGCTTTACCTGCAGAGACAATGATGGATCAAACGTGGTAACACATCCATCGTTGGGGATCTCCCGGAGGGCTATGTGGATATTCTTTGTACTATTTTTACAACTTTTCTTCAAGGCTGAAATTATCTCAAAAGGAAGAATTGGGGAAAAAAAATAGCTATTTCAGATCATAGGTTTGCATCTTACTTGACCGGCAGCTGGACGAGGGAGGTACCAGACCAGAATAGAGTTCCCTCTCCTCTCCCTCAAGGAAATGCTAACTGTGTCGTCGGCTAAGCTTGATTCAGAACTCTCCATCTGACCTGTAAGGCCGGGGTGTTTCTGCTCCTCACTGCAGCCGGAGCCCCATCCCTCATCCTCACGGGTGGCGTGGCATCCCGGAGCTGGGTCTTCTAATCCACCAGGGACAAGGGCAAGAGGCTTTGCTTGACCCGCAGTGTCTGCAGGGGGTGCATTCACGGAGCAGGGACATGGTCACCTTGGGAAAGAGAAGCTTTGACAAGCGAGGCTTTAATGATCGCTCGCTTAATGGACCAGCATCCGGGCTGGATCACGTTCCAGAGGACTGGTCCGCATTTTCTGACTCTGTAACAGACGTGTACTTGGGTGAAGGAAGGAGGGGAAAGAGTAACATTATAGATTTGTTACATGTTTATGAAGAATAAAAGACATATATTGGAACAGCTCTCTGCAGATGTGGACTGTATTATATGTTCAATTATGAGCACACTGGCTTTTCTATAATTTTCCTTACGTTATTGCTGGTCTGCCAGGTTTTCCTCCGTAGCCAACGGAGGACTCTGGGAATTAGGAGGTCACAGCCTGGCCCCTAAATTGTGGTCCAGCTAGAATGCAGGTGTTTCCACCAGACCCAGGAGAGCCTCCTTTTTCGACAGGCAGCTCCAGAAAATAAGGGAGAGGAAATTAGAGCCAGACTTGGTGTGATAGAAACATCCCTGATGCTCGTGTAGAAGAGAGACCTGCTCGTGGACGTGCTGGGGTTGCGCAGCCCTGGTCCTCACCCCGCTGACCTCGGGGCCTCTCCTGCCTCCTCTGTGCAAATGCCCCCTCCATCTGGTGAGGTCCGCAAGCCTGGGGACTAAAGACAGAAACAGCTCATTTTACAAATCTGGGGGTGACATTGGGATTAGAAGGAGGCATTCTGAGGGACCAACTTAGAAGCGTGACTTGGAGGATGTGTGTGTGTGTGTGTTGGGTACCCCCAGGGCCCTCACGCTGAGACCGCGCGGATGCTGTGGAGATCTCAGCGAGGCCTTGACTTGGGCTCCGGGGTGCCCCAAACCGAGCGCGGGTGTCGAGGTTCTCAGGGCACTGTGGACGAGAGGGCAGTGGTAGAAAGCAGCTGCCTACAGCCTGCAGTGCGGGAAGGGAGCCAGAGCTGAGGCAGGCCCCTCACGCAGCTCAGGACCTGTCACCATCTACCTGCAAGAAAGGCGCCTTCTGGAGGCTTCCAGGTTTAAGAGTGACGGATGCTGCAGTGAGCGGCAGGAGGATCAGAGAAATAGCTGATCTGCTACTGCTTAAAAAAAACAAAACCGGGGCTTCCCTGGTGGTCCAGTGGGTAAGGACACCGCCTTGCAGTGCAAGGGGCGCCGGTTTGATCCCTGGCCTGGGAAGATCCCACGTGCCGCGGAGCGGCTGGACCAATGTGTTCAATTATCGAGCCAGAGCTCTGGAGCGCATGCGCCCAGAGCCGGAGCTCTGCAACGACGGACGCCACCACGATGGGAGGCCCACATGGGTCAAAGAACAAAGATGGATGAAAATGGACAAATGAAAGACCAATAGAAGTGGCCCGCCTGCTCCCCTCCCTCCCCACCCCTCCCCCCACCGAAATAAATAAATAAATCTTTAAAAAAAAAAACAAAAAACCGCAGAATCCAGTCAACCCACATAATCCACATGTGGGTTAATTGTCAGACTATTTGCATTTCTTTACCTTCCGAATTTATAAGGATTGTTACTATTTTTAATCTCAGATATGTGCATGAAAATAGATTGCGTTCATTTGATTACTACAGTCTTACCTAATGTTTAGCTAAGTTGTGCTGAGATTCAGAAGCTGGGGAGGCATCATTAGACTCACCTAGAGACTTGTGAAAATAGAGATGCCTCTATCCCGTCCTAAGTCAGATTCAAGGATTTGGGATGAGATCAAAGTAGCCATGGGGCTTTTCTGGTGGCTCCGATGGTAAAGAATCTGCCTGTAATATAGGAGACCTGGGACTGATCCCTGGGTCAGGAAGATCCCCTGGAGGAGGAAATGGCCACCGGCTCCGGTCTTCTTGCCTGGGTAAATCTCATGGACAGAGGAGCCTGGCGGGCGACAGTCCACGAGATCGCATCCCGTCAGGCACCACTGAGTGAAATAACTGTAGTTAAAAAAAAATCTTTGAAGGAGATTTCAGCCTTCATTTCCTTATCGAGTACTCTCAATAACCAGGGCAATCCTATTGCACAATATGAAACGTGTAATTATCATTGCGTGACACTTAGGTAAAGCCGGTCGTTACGGTAAACTGTAACTGAGGAATCATAACAGGAAATCATAACTGATCATAACACTGCCTTGCGCTGTGTTGCACTTTTGATTTTTCAGAGCTCTTTACGACCATTATCCTGATGTGTCCCTACAACAACGAGAGGCGGGCAGAGTCCTCGGGCTGTCCCTTGGGAAAGAGATGAGGCTGGGGAGAAAGTACGGTGGCCGAGAGAGCCTCACGGGAGCAGAGCCAGGTGAGGGCGTGGGCCGCGCTCGGGCGTGGGCAGCTCCACCTGCCCAGGGACTACCAGTGGGTTTGTGCTGAACTCCTCCACGGGACGGTTACGGCCGTTATGGTTCACTGCCTTGTCTGGCCTCAGGTTCTATACTTTCAAACCATTTCCCTCACCTGTCGTCCGCCGCAGCCTCACACCTGGCAGCTAACACCCTGTGAGATCTCTTCCCGAAGGATTCTGCCCCAGGAGTGAGTCGTCCGGTTCTGCCGGGAGGAAACCAACCAGCTTGCCCGGGGGACCTCCATTTTTCTTGAGAACGGCCAAAACTGACTGGGATTAAAGCTTTGCCTGTTTCGAGCACGTCAGCCCTTTCTCTCTTAGTAAGATGGATCCACAGGCCCCTCATTGCTCCTGCTAGTGGTCTGGTCGACAGAGATACTCTTATCGCAGGGCTCGCATGTGGTGGAAAATGTTCCCATGGAATAAAAATGAAATCTGACTATGATTTATAGATTGGGGGGGATGCATATTTTTGGATTTAATATATTCATTTCCGTGAATCTTTCTAGGAGGAAAAAAAATCAGCAGAGACTTTGAACAATGGATATCAAATCAGAATGGCAAGGGGGGAATAATCATCTTTTCATTTTTTCTTTATTAAAATGTAAAAGCACGTGGCTGGATGTGGTTTGGGTTCCATTCACATTTGGACAGTCATGATGCTCAGTTGGTATTATTTTACGTGCATGAATCAAAACAATCAGGGGTACATGATTATTTAAGACTTCTTTGTCTAAACAATGAAAATTTCATGTCTGCTTTTAAGAGGAAAGGTTAGTATTTCTTTGTGAGGACACTGAAGTTAAGTTTCTGCGGTAGACAGAAGCACACACAGAGTGAACAGAAACACTTCCCCCTACCCCCACCCCTATCCCCCCTAAGACCAGCCGATTGATTCTCCTCCTCCACAGGTCTTTTAACAGCCTGTCTCCTTATTTTGAACCCCTGGGCCCTACAACAACGAGGCGGGCAGAGTCCTCGGGCTGTCCCTTGGGAAAGAGATGAGGCTGGGGAGAAAGTACGGTGGCCGAGAGAGCCTCACGGGAGCAGAGCCAGGTGAGGGCGTGGGCGCGCGGGCGTGGGCAGCTCCACCTGCCCAGGGACTACCAGTGGGTTTGTGCTGAACTCCTCCACGGGACGGTTACGGCCGTTATGGTTCACTGCCTTGTCTGGCCTCAGGTTCTATACTTTCAAACCATTTCCCTCACCTGTCGTCCGCCGCAGCCTCACACCTGGCAGCTAACACCCTGTGAGATCTCTTCCCGAAGGATTCTGCCCCAGGAGTGAGTCGTCCGGTTCTGCCGGGAGGAAACCAACCAGCTTGCCCGGGGGACCTCCATTTTTCTTGAGAACGGCCAAAACTGACTGGGATTAAAGCTTTGCCTGTTTCGAGCACGTCAGCCCTTTCTCTCTTAGTAAGATGGATCCACAGGCCCCTCATTGCTCCTGCTAGTGGTCTGGTCGACAGAGATACTCTTATCGCAGGGCTCGCATGTGGTGGAAAATGTTCCCATGGAATAAAAATGAAATCTGACTATGATTTATAGATTGGGGGGGATGCATATTTTTGGATTTAATATATTCATTTCCGTGAATCTTTCTAGGAGGAAAAAAAATCAGCAGAGACTTTGAACAATGGATATCAAATCAGAATGGCAAGGGGGGAATAATCATCTTTTCATTTTTTCTTTATTAAAATGTAAAAGCACGTGGCTGGATGTGGTTTGGGTTCCATTCACATTTGGACAGTCATGATGCTCAGTTGGTATTATTTTACGTGCATGAATCAAAACAATCAGGGGTACATGATTATTTAAGACTTCTTTGTCTAAACAATGAAAATTTCATGTCTGCTTTTAAGAGGAAAGGTTAGTATTTCTTTGTGAGGACACTGAAGTTAAGTTTCTGCGGTAGACAGAAGCACACACAGAGTGAACAGAAACACTGCCCCCGAGCCCCACCCCGATCCCCGATAAGACCAGCCGATTGATTCTCCTCCCTCCACAGGTCTACAGCCTGTCTCCTTCTTTCCATCTTCTCAGACCCTGTCTCCCTGAATACCATGCACATTCTTAGCCAAGTCTGTGTCTCTCTCCTTCCACTTCCGGTTGAGTCCCCAAACCATCCTTAGCCAAAACAATTATTTTCTTTTAAATGCAAATTAGGTCAGGATTCCTCCTATGCACTGGTATCCCATGCCCTCGGGATGTAGCTGAGCTGCTTTCCTGCTCACTCCCTGTGGACCCTCTACGCTGGCTTTGGCCTAAAATACAGACTCACAACTCATGGGCCAGATGGTCGTCTGGTCTCTGCTGAAATGTCACTTTCCTCCGAGAGGTCTTGTCCGCTCATGCCCTCCTCCAGGGGACCTTCTTCTTCTTCTTTTTTTTTTTTTTAAGATTTATTTATTTATTTTGGGCCGGGGTCGGGTTGAGGAGGGAGGGGAGCTGGCGGGCCACTTCCGTTGGTCTTTCATTTCTCTATTTTCATCTGTCTTTGTTCTTTGGCTCCTGAGGGCCTCCCATCGCGGTGGCATTTGTTGTCGCAGAGCACCGGCTCCGGGCGCATGTGCTCCAGAGCTCCGGCTTGGTAATTGGACACATCGATCCAGCCGTTCGCGGCACGTGGGATCTTCCCAGGCCAGGGATCGAACCGGCGCCCTTGCACTGCAAGGCGGTGTCCTTACCCACTGAACCACCAGGGGAAGCCCCAGGGGACCTTCTTGACCCAGGGATTGAACTCGGGTCTCCTGCACTGCAGGCAGATTCTTTGCCATCTGAGCCAGCAGGGAAGCCCCTTGTCAGGCACACTGCTGTTTCCTTTCAGAGCCTTTCTCTCCACACATGATTGTGTATTCACACATTTGTTTGCTCATTTAACACACAGCTCCATGAGGGCTGGGATCGCTCTTTGTCCGTTATTTGTCCAGGGGTCAGTACATGAACGGATATCCTAATGTCACAGGTAAGCATGGAACGTGGGCAGCACGGATGGATCAGAATCACACGGCACGTCCTTGTAGACAGAAGCAAAACAAAAGAGTGAACAGAAACACTGCCCCCGAGCCCCACCCCGATCCCCGATAAGACCAGCCGATTGATTCTCCTCCCTCCACAGGTCTACAGCCTGTCTCCTTCTTTCCATCTTCTCAGACCCTGTCTCCCTGAATACCATGCACATTCTTAGCCAAGTCTGTGTCTCTCTCCTTCCACTTCCGGTTGAGTCCCCAAACCATCCTTAGCCAAAACAATTATTTTCTTTTAAATGCAAATTAGGTCAGGATTCCTCCTATGCACTGGTATCCCATGCCCTCGGGATGTAGCTGAGCTGCTTTCCTGCTCACTCCCTGTGGACCCTCTACGCTGGCTTTGGCCTAAAATACAGACTCACAACTCATGGGCCAGATGGTCGTCTGGTCTCTGCTGAAATGTCACTTTCCTCCGAGAGGTCTTGTCCGCTCATGCCCTCCTCCAGGGGACCTTCTTCTTCTTCTTTTTTTTTTTTTTAAGATTTATTTATTTATTTTGGGCCGGGGTCGGGTTGAGGAGGGAGGGGAGCTGGCGGGCCACTTCCGTTGGTCTTTCATTTCTCTATTTTCATCTGTCTTTGTTCTTTGGCTCCTGAGGGCCTCCCATCGCGGTGGCATTTGTTGTCGCAGAGCACCGGCTCCGGGCGCATGTGCTCCAGAGCTCCGGCTTGGTAATTGGACACATCGATCCAGCCGTTCCGCGGCACGTGGGATCTTCCCAGGCCAGGGATCGAACCGGCGCCCTTGCACTGCAAGGCGGTGTCCTTACCCACTGAACCACCAGGGGAAGCCCCAGGGGACCTTCTTGACCCAGGGATTGAACTCGGGTCTCCTGCACTGCAGGCAGATTCTTTGCCATCTGAGCCAGCAGGGAAGCCCCTTGTCAGGCACACTGCTGTTTCCTTTCAGAGCCTTTCTCTCCACACATGATTGTGTATTCACACATTTGTTTGCTCATTTAACACACAGCTCCATGAGGGCTGGGATCGCTCTTTGTCCGTTTATTTGTCCAGGGGTCAGTACATGAACGGATATCCTAATGTCACAGGTAAGCATGGAACGTGGGCAGCACGGATGGATCAGAATCACACGGCACGTCCTGATCCTGGCCCGGTATCCCAATAGGATTTCCCCGCAGGTTCATGGTCATTTTTCATCCCTATGTTCAAGGTCCTCTCCTTCCCACCTGCATGACTGTTCCTCAGCTCTCCTAATTAGACTGAAGACATTGCAAATGATTTCACCTGGACTGATCTCTGCCTTTATTGCCTGCCTGCTTTCGTGCTAAGTCACTTGCATTGTGTCTGACTCCTATGACCCGCCAGGCTCCTCTGTCCATGGGATTCTCCAGACAAGGATACTGGCAAGGGTTGCCATGCCCTTCTCCAGAGGATCATCCCGACTTAGGGACTGAACCCTAGTCTCTTATGTCTCCTACGCTGGCAAGCGTGTTCTTTATCACTAGCACCATTTGGGAAGCTCCTTATTGTCTGCAAGAGTGTGTTTATTTTTGTATTTTTAGTAAGAGATGCTATGAGTGTGACCTCGACCCCTTTGGTTACAGAGTAAGCGTTATAATTAAAGACAGGTTTTTACTTTTCTTGGCACTGAGCTCTGGGTGAGGTTGCATGTATATCTGTATACCTACAGATATTAATGCATATTTGAGGAGATGTATGTGTTTTTTATACATATTATTTCTCTCCTTTAATTTCTCTTATTGCTTCTGAGTAAGGAGGATCCAAGCTCATTTGTGCATAAAATATGTCTTTAACAAGTTGATTTTTTTTAACAGGTTGATTTTTTTAAAAACAGGCTCTAACCATCTGTCACTCAGTAAGTCTAAAAATCAGATACATTGAAACTTCTTTTTTTTTTAGAAGAAAATGTAATCATTTCTTCTAAGACCTTTACACCCCCAGAGGGACTTAGGATGATTTTGCGCCGAAGCAACACTGACCTCCTGTGGCCACGGAGTCTTATTAAACAGTTTCACTTTTCTTTTCCAAACTTACCCTTTTTAAAAAGCAATTGTTTTCCGTCTAATGATTTCTCTATCAGGGTGATTTTCATCTTCAATCCACAAACTTTACTTTAACATAACCGCGTTGCTACAGTTAATCCATCTCCTGTAAACCTCACACCAGCCCTCAGGGTAGCTGCTATTTTCACCCCATTGTATGGATGTCCCTTGGACCAGAGGGAGATCCGGCCAGTCCATCCTAAAGGAAGTCAACCCTGAATATTCATTGGAAGGACTGATGCTCTCTCAAGAGGAAGCTCCTATACTTTGGCCTTCTGATACAAAGAGCCTACTCACTGGAAAAGATCCTGATGCTGGGAAAGATTGAAGGCTGGAGGGAAAGGAGCCGACCGAGAATGAGACGGTTGGATGGCATCATCAGCCCTATCGACATGAATCTCAGCAAACTCTGGGACACAGTGAAAGACAGCAAAGCCTGGCGTGCTGTAGTCCACGGGATTGCGAAGAGCCCGAGCCGAAGACCACGTGAGTCAGCTGTGAGTATACATATATCCCCTCCCTCTGGAATCTCTCTACCTCTCCCCGCCCCCAGGTTGTCACAGAGTGACTGGCTGGGCTCCCTGTGCTAAACGGCAGCTTCCCACCGTTTGTCTGCTTCACATGGTGGTGCATGTATGTCAGTCCTAATGTCCCAGTGCATCCCTGTCTCTCCTTCTCCAGCTCTGTCCACAAGTCCGTTCTCTGCATGTGCTTCTCAGTTCCTGCCTTTTAAATAGGTTCATCAGTACTATTTTTCTAGAGTCCATATATATTTGTTAATATAAGATATTCTTTTTTCTCTTTCTGACTTCACTTCGGTCTGTCTAATAGGCTCTAGGTGCGTCCACCCCAGCCAACTGCCTCAGATGGGAGGAACGGATTACCATTGTGCCTCCACCGCGTGCTGGACCCCCGCCCATTCGGCTGTAGTGTTAGTTAACTCACGCTCTGTCCTCTAGAGCTCACAGCCGCGGGCGAAGAGTGCAGCAGCTGCAGTTGATCTGGGGACAGGAGGCTAAGGCGAACCGGACGGAAGAAAACAGCTTTTTGTGACTTCTCTTGAAAATAAGTCTTGCCAAAGAATCAAATCAAGGTATCATGGGTCTTATCAATCAAATAAACACTTTCATTCAAAAGACAAAACCTTAGCCCCGTGAGAGAAGCTTTGCTTCTGTGCGGTCACTCCTGGGCGAGCTTTTAAGCTCCATCCACCACACCGAAGCCTAGAGCTTCCTGTCCTTAAGCTTCAGCGGTTCTTTCTTGGCGACTTCGCTTCAGCGCCAGTTAGAAACAGCGGAATTAAATTCTGAGCACGGCAAAGCCTGACTTAGACTGTCAGAACTCAATTTGCATTTTAAACCTTTGATTTTTGTTTGTTTGCTTTTGTTTTTTTACCTAGCCCTTGAGAAAGACAGCACTTTGAACTGAAATGATGTGCAGGGAAAGAGGAGGCTGGCTGAGCTGGGGCCGGGTGAAAGACTCCCTCCCCAGGAGACTGAGCTCTGGAGCTGTTTTTAAAGTGGATTGTTCCCCAAAGAGAATGAAGAGTAAATATATCTCGAGTTTAATGCTCTGTTGAAAAGAAGCAAAGACTGCTTTTTGTAAGTGACTAAATCTGTGATGGGAAAATAAGGGAAGTAACGACCTGATATTCCCTTCTGTTTGCCTTTCGATGCCCGTTTTTATGCGTGATGCTCTATTCTGGGTGACTGTTGTTGAACATATATCTCCTTTTAAGATCTCTCCCGTCATTCGTGAATTTGAGGTAATCCTGTTACCCCAATTGGGTGGAAAATGTCCTTGTGCTACTCGACGGGCCAAGGGCTCTTGTTAGTTTACCAGCAGCACCCCCTGGTGGCGTTTCTCTGCATTCCATCATTCTAAATTGTTGAAAAATTCCAAATACAGGGAGAGGCTCAATTTCGCTTCTAAACAGTATTTTATTTTGTTTTTCAAGTTGTGAACTGCTCTTCTCTCTTGCTGCACCTGTTGGTTCTGCCTGTCTAAGGCAAGGGACCTGGTCTTCATTATTTAGGGATGAAGTCTGTGGCTTGGAATGCCGCAGCCTCAGGTTCCTGTAAGGCTCGAAGCCGTTTTACTAACGGTGACCACAACAGTCTGTGCCAAATCCTTGCACCCAACATATTTTTAAGCGTTTGAGTAATTTAATTCTAAAATACACTTTTCTCAGAAGTGAAGTATTCTTAATTGTTATTATTATTTCAAGACATAGCGTTCATCTTTATTTGATCTCAGATTTTTCACTAAAATGTGTATCTTGTGCAACACCTGATAAGCTCATACTCCACTTAAATTATTTGTGACATTATCTGGAAATTAAGTTTTTTGAATGCAAATTTCATATGTGAGAGCTATACACTCAGCAAATTAAAGCAACCCTAGGCTTAAAATTTTCTTTCATGTTTTAAGATGGAAAAATAAAAATCAGAATGAATGCATTTTCCACAAGAGGGACATCTGGTTTTGAGCTTGTTCTAACTCTAGATATTTTGGTCTTAAGACAATCCCATAAACAAAGTGCTGCCTGGGACAGGTGGTCCAGCCATCAGGGCGCCAGGCTTCCACTTCATGGAGCGTGAGCTTGATCCCTGGTGTGAGGACTCACATCCCATGTGTCTCATGGTGCAGCCAAAGAAAACCTGCTGCCTGATGACTGTCACTTTTGGTTATCATCCGACTTTCCTATCACTGTGGCCGCTTTCCTACCTGTCTCTCAAGTGTTTGCCTTATTTCACTACTTTAAACCGTCATGCAGAGATCATTTACAAATACAATTTTGCTCAGACTATAGTACACATCGCTTAGCTGTAGAAATACCCAGAGCTAGGACCATTAATTTAATGGAGGCCCAGGACTTAACTCCTGTGTGTGTGTGAATAAGCATGCTTACATGTATTTAAATGTCACATTGGGCTCGCATGTGTTTTGAATGTATGTTCTGGAGAAATGACAGTTCTAGAAGCAGCGTGTGAGACCCTGTTGAGACCTTCATCTTCGGTGTCTTTGCTGGAGCAAAATATTTTATTTTGTTTTTCAAGTTGTGAACTGCTCTTCTCTCTTGCTGCACCTGTTGGTTCTGCCTGTCTAAGGCAAGGGACCTGGTCTTCATTATTTAGGGATGAAGTCTGTGGCTTGGAATGCCGCAGCCTCAGGTTCCTGTAAGGCTCGAAGCCGTTTTACTAACGGTGACCACAACAGTCTGTGCCAAATCCTTGCACCCAACATATTTTTAAGCGTTTGAGTAATTTAATTCTAAAATACACTTTTCTCAGAAGTGAAGTATTCTTAATTGTTATTATTATTTCAAGACATAGCGTTCATCTTTATTTGATCTCAGATTTTTCACTAAAATGTGTATCTTGTGCAACACCTGATAAGCTCATACTCCACTTAAATTATTTGTGACATTATCTGGAAATTAAGTTTTTTGAATGCAAATTTCATATGTGAGAGCTATACACTCAGCAAATTAAAGCAACCCTAGGCTTAAAATTTTCTTTCATGTTTTAAGATGGAAAAATAAAAATCAGAATGAATGCATTTTCCACAAGAGGGACATCTGGTTTTGAGCTTGTTCTAACTCTAGATATTTTGGTCTTAAGACAATCCCATAAACAAAGTGCTGCCTGGGACAGGTGGTCCAGCCATCAGGGCGCCAGGCTTCCACTTCATGGAGCGTGAGCTTGATCCCTGGTGTGAGGACTCACATCCCATGTGTCTCATGGTGCAGCCAAAGAAAACCTGCTGCCTGATGACTGTCACTTTTGGTTATCATCCGACTTTCCTATCACTGTGGCCGCTTTCCTACCTGTCTCTCAAGTGTTTGCCTTATTTCACTACTTTAAACCGTCATGCAGAGATCATTTACAAATACAATTTTGCTCAGACTATAGTACACATCGCTTAGCTGTAGAAATACCCAGAGCTAGGACCATTAATTTAATGGAGGCCCAGGACTTAACTCCTGTGTGTGTGTGAATAAGCATGCTTACATGTATTTAAATGTCACATTGGGCTCGCATGTGTTTTGAATGTATGTTCTGGAGAAATGACAGTTTCTAGAAGCAGCGGGTGTGAGACCCCTGTTGAGACCTTCATCTTCGGTGTCTTTGTCTCTCTCCTGGACCATGCCTTTTAAAATATTTTGGCGTGACCCCCAGGCACGCAGAACTTCGCGGACCAGAGATCAAACCACACCCTCTGCGGTGGAAGTCTCTGCCTGGGCCACAGTTTTTAAAAGATAATTCAACTTGTGCTATCTAACTCCATAGTTACTCTATGAAGTGCTTTTGACCTGTGCCATGAAAAGTGTGTTGGTATAATTAATTATAACTGCTACAGTAACCTCTATCTTTAATAGGACATTTAGTCTACTGTGACCCTCAGGCTTTTGAACTATAAGATTATGCATCCCTGATTTATACTCTGTGCTGACTATATTCATTTATGAAGAAAAATCTTTCATAGAAATTGGTAGAACTTTATGAAACCTTTGGATCTTCTGATTAATACTAGCTTCCCTTTGCTTGCTTGCTTATTTACTTATTTATTTAAATTGTGGAAAGATTCACATAACATAAAATTACCATAAAAGCCACTTCTGGGCTTCCCTGGTGGTCCAGGACCTGTGAGGACCAGGGATGGAGAAGGGCAGTGATTCAGTAAGGGAGCTGCTGGGAGAAAGGAAGCTGTCAGTAAATGCTAAATACCAAAGCAAAACAAAACAAGCCAGTTTCTCTTACAAACAGTCTCGTGCACTCAACCACTCTCCTTGGAAAGCAAATTAATCTTATCCTCATGAGTGCTACATCGCTCAGCCGTGTCCATCTCTTTCAGACGCTATGGAGCCAAAGAAAACCTGCTGCCTGATGACTGTCACTTTTGGTTATCATCCGACTTTCCTATCACTGTGGCCGCTTTCCTACCTGTCTCTCAAGTGTTTGCCTTATTTCACTACTTTAAACCGTCATGCAGAGATCATTTACAAATACAATTTTGCTCAGACTATAGTACACATCGCTTAGCTGTAGAAATACCCAGAGCTAGGACCATTAATTTAATGGAGGCCCAGGACTTAACTCCTGTGTGTGTGTGAATAAGCATGCTTACATGTATTTAAATGTCACATTGGGCTCGCATGTGTTTTGAATGTATGTTCTGGAGAAATGACAGTTTCTAGAAGCAGCGGGTGTGAGACCCCTGTTGAGACCTTCATCTTCGGTGTCTTTGTCTCTCTCCTGGACCATGCCTTTTAAAATATTTTGGCGTGACCCCCAGGCACGCAGAACTTCGCGGACCAGAGATCAAACCACACCCTCTGCGGTGGAAGTCTCTGCCTGGGCCACAGTTTTTAAAAGATAATTCAACTTGTGCTATCTAACTCCATAGTTACTCTATGAAGTGCTTTTGACCTGTGCCATGAAAAGTGTGTTGGTATAATTAATTATAACTGCTACAGTAACCTCTATCTTTAATAGGACATTTAGTCTACTGTGACCCTCAGGCTTTTGAACTATAAGATTATGCATCCCTGATTTATACTCTGTGCTGACTATATTCATTTATGAAGAAAAATCTTTCATAGAAATTGGTAGAACTTTATGAAACCTTTGGATCTTCTGATTAATACTAGCTTCCCTTTGCTTGCTTGCTTATTTACTTATTTATTTAAATTGTGGAAAGATTCACATAACATAAAATTACCATAAAAGCCACTTCTGGGCTTCCCTGGTGGTCCAGGACCTGTGAGGACCAGGGATGGAGAAGGGCAGTGATTCAGTAAGGGAGCTGCTGGGAGAAAGGAAGCTGTCAGTAAATGCTAAATACCAAAGCAAAACAAAACAAGCCAGTTTCTCTTACAAACAGTCTCGTGCACTCAACCACTCTCCTTGGAAAGCAAATTAATCTTATCCTCATGAGTGCTACATCGCTCAGCCGTGTCCATCTCTTTCAGACGCTATGGACTGTGGCCCTCCAGGCTCCCCTGTCCATGGGATTCTCCAGGCGAGAACCCTGGAGTGGGCTGCCATTTCCTCCACAGGATCGTCCTGACTCGGATTGAGCCCCGTGTCTCTCCCATCTCCTGCATTGGCAGGCGGGTTCTTTACCACTGCGCCACCTGGGAAGCCCTATAGCTCTTAGTGTCTTCTCATATTTTACATATTTTCCTTATTTCTATAATTTACTTATTTTGACTCTTTTCTCTCTCTGCTGTCTAGAATATAAGCTCTGTGAGGGCAGAGGTTTCTTTTTTTTCCTGTTTTGAGTGAGGCTCCGTCAGTATTGAAGTACTTGAAGATGGCTGAACGTCCAGCAGCAGCCACTAGATATGTGTTCGGTGGTGATGTAAGTAAATGGAGAGGTGGTTTAGTGATTAGAAATTTGTGCTCCCACCGCTGGGGGCCTGGGTTCAGTCCCTGGTTGGGGACCTAAGATCCTGTAGGATGCACTGTGCACCCAAACAATAGAAAAGAAAGGGTGAGCTGTATGACCTCACCTAAGTGCTACGGAGAAAGCAGGGACCTGGTCTCACATAACTGGGCTTCTCTCCCACCCCGCTCTGATACAATAACCCTAAGCCACGTATGCGCAAATGCCACTAGGGACGTGGCCCCGGATGAAGGCACGGCGGGTGCACCGCATCCGCAGAGGAGCGTCTCTGAGGGCCGGGTGCAAGCTGCAGTGGGAGGGAAGGTAAGCCACACCAGTGACTTCCAGAAACATGGGCATGGGAGGCGCTCAGGAGGGGAGGTGGTCATGGAGGGAGAGGTGACAAGAAGGCGAGAACCAGATTGGCTTTTATTGATCAAAGAACTGGAACGATAGAAGACATGCACAGAGCAACACGAAAAACAGGCTGCTTGGTGCTGCTCATTTAAAAAAAGAGCGTGCATGACTTCATTCAAAAGAAGAGCTTTAAATACAGGCAAAATTCCAGCAAATGGAACGGCGCCTTTTTCCCCTGCTCATTGTGAAAGGTCACCATGGTTTTAATTCCGATGTCCAATTACCAGCCGCCATCAACACAGCGAGCAGAATCAACTCCATTTCAGCCGCAGACATTGGCCCCACCTTTAACTAGCTCGGGTAGGACTCGCTGCAATTTTCTCATCAAAAAGCTAATTCTAGGAGCAAAATGTCAAGAAAAGATGAAAAAGAAGAGCCTGGTTTTGCGGAGGCTGGAATTTGTTTTTTTCTCTTTTCTTTTTTTCACTTGGGCTGCACTTCCCAGCTACCTTCAGATCCGTCGCCCACGGAAGCCTGTCCGACGCTGTCAGTGTGCTTCACGGAAGCAGAAAACAGGACAGGCAGACCCCCGTGTTCGTTCATTCCCTGATCTCAAAACGTTCTGATCACATGGCCCCTAAATTTTGACCTGATGGTATTTCAAAGGAGCTGTTCATCTGCAAGACTGGACATTACGAGCATGGGGTCCGGAGCTCCTTAACCAGCTGTCCTGTAAGAAAAGAAACACTCCTGCTCTGTGACACCTAGGGAAGGAAGGGTCCCACCGCTGGGGCCTGGGTTCAGTCCTGGTTGGGGACCTAAGATCCTGTAGGATGCACTGTGCACCCAAACAATAGAAAAGAAAGGGTGAGCTGTATGACCTCACCTAAGTGCTACGGAGAAAGCAGGGACCTGGTCTCACATAACTGGGCTTCTCTCCCACCCCGCTCTGATACAATAACCCTAAGCCACGTATGCGCAAATGCCACTAGGGACGTGGCCCCGGATGAAGGCACGGCGGGTGCACCGCATCCGCAGAGGAGCGTCTCTGAGGGCCGGGTGCAAGCTGCAGTGGGAGGGAAGGTAAGCCACACCAGTGACTTCCAGAAACATGGGCATGGGAGGCGCTCAGGAGGGGAGGTGGTCATGGAGGGAGAGGTGACAAGAAGGCGAGAACCAGATTGGCTTTTATTGATCAAAGAACTGGAACGATAGAAGACATGCACAGAGCAACACGAAAAACAGGCTGCTTGGTGCTGCTCATTTAAAAAAAGAGCGTGCATGACTTCATTCAAAAGAAGAGCTTTAAATACAGGCAAAATTCCAGCAAATGGAACGGTGCCTTTTTCCCCTGCTCATTGTGAAAGGTCACCATGGTTTTAATTCCGATGTCCAATTACCAGCCGCCATCAACACAGCGAGCAGAATCAACTCCATTTCAGCCGCAGACATTGGCCCCACCTTTAACTAGCTCGGGTAGGACTCGCTGCAATTTTCTCATCAAAAAGCTAATTCTAGGAGCAAAATGTCAAGAAAAGATGAAAAAGAAGAGCCTGGTTTTGCGGAGGCTGGAATTTGTTTTTTTCTCTTTTCTTTTTTTCACTTGGGCTGCACTTCCCAGCTACCTTCAGATCCGTCGCCCACGGAAGCCTGTCCGACGCTGTCAGTGTGCTTCACGGAAGCAGAAAACAGGACAGGCAGACCCCCGTGTTCGTTCATTCCCTGATCTCAAAACGTTCTGATCACATGGCCCCTAAATTTTGACCTGATGGTATTTCAAAGGAGCTGTTCATCTGCAAGACTGGACATTACGAGCATGGGGTCCGGAGCTCCTTAACCAGCTGTCCTGTAAGAAAAGAAACACTCCTGCTCTGTGACACCTAGGGAAGGAAGGGAAAATAAGAGTTTCATTCTCTGGCCAAGGTGTTTCTCCTTTTTCTGCTACGAAAGAGGGACATTAGGTTTGGTCCTCTGAAAGATAACAACAAAGCCAATAGCACATGCTGTGATCAGGCCACTCCAACAGGTGTTGGGCGCCGGGCCATTTCCCGAAGGCTCCTCAGGTGTCCTGGAGTCTCAGCCACGTCCACATCCTACAACACGCAGCGTAGGCCTGGCTAGAACCCACCTGCCGCAGTCCTGGAAAATCTTCGGGATAAACACGACGATGACAGAATTTTTAACCAATTACCTTCCTGTTCTTGAAAAGCCAGACTTCTCATCTAGGCGTCACAGGCCTCATCTGGCCTCCGACCCTTTAACCAGGCCGGCTGCCCTGTTTGATCCCATGTCTAAAGGCCGCCCTTGCCTGTGAGCCCCGCTGTGAGTGGGGGTGACAGGCCCCTCCTTGGCATGTAGTTTTGAGAAACGATTCTGTATTTACTACTGAGCTATTCTACAGATGGACCAGAGGATGGCAGTTTAAGAAGATTCCAAACGTTTGATTTTTTCTTTCCCCTGTAGACTATTATTACCAGCAGGTATGGAGAATGCAAAATAATAACACGTCCAGAGAGATGTGAACTGGAGGCAGAGCGGCCAGCAAGGGAGGGGCCGGCAAGCGAGGGTCCCGCAGCCAGGCCCTGGTGGGTGGGTGGGGGGCAGCACCTGACCTGACTGTGGTCACTTTGGGCCCAGCGCCCGCTGAGAACAAGATCCCCGGTAGGGGGGTTGCACCAGGTTGCTGGGTGGTGCTGAGGGCGTGGGGAGAGGGGGAAGAGCGCAACCTGGGGAGGGGAGAGGGGAGTGTTCACCTCCGTGGCCTGCCCAGCGGGCTTAGGCGGCGGTGGCACTAAACCCACCCCGTCAGCAGACTCAGGCATGTGCTTCCTGGCTTAGTTCCACTTCTCCTGCCGGGTTGGACCACCAGGCCCTATGAGTGACCTTGCCGGACCCTAAGGGCGTGGCTCCCATAAAGTCCCGTGTTTTCGCCGTTGTGTGGGCTGCAGGGCCTCAGACCTGCTGGGATCCCTGTGGGCTGGTCCTTGCCAAGCCTCCCTCCCCTCCCCCTCTCCCAGTCCCAAGCAATAAAACCCTTTGGAGACACAGAAATCAGCCCAAGATGGTAGGCCCTGATGCTACGGCGCCGAACACGCTTTGTCTCCTGAAGGCTGCTGACCCTAAGACAGTGCCTGCACCCCAAGATGGCGCCTGCACCCCGCAATCATTCCGGTCCACTGCCTAGGCCCCTGGTTTGGCCTGGGACCCCCGGGCCTCAGTTGGGGGCGTCTGCTGTGTTCCTTGGAAAGCTAATGCCCGCTGGAGTGCTGGGCCACCGAGGCCTGCTGCCTGTCTCTGGTTTGGTCCTGCAGGTGCTCCCGAGGCCCCACCCCAGGCCGGGAGGCCAGGGTCGGGTCAATTACAAGGCAGTTGGCTTGGATGGGAGGAGCAGCCCAGCGCGGGCAGGGGCGGCGCGGGACGTCGGCGGAATCCGGAGTGCGGGGCGAGGACGCCGGCGCGGGCGGGGCCCGGGCGGGGGGCGGTGCTCGCTGCCCCCGAGGCCCACGGAGCCCTCCAGGCCGGCGCATGGGCTCCAGGCTGGCTCCACCGAGGCCGCTGTGCCCCACCAAGACCTGGAAGGCGTGGAAGAAGCGGCGCCGGAGCCCCCCACCACGAGGAATACGGCCTGCCCAGGGCCCGGTGCTGCGCGGGGCGGCGATGCGGGGCTGCAGGTGCTCTGGCCTGTGCCCACGGGCGGAGCCCCGGGCCGGGTGTGGGTCTGCAGGGAGCCGCCCCGACCCCGAGCCGGGCGGGAGTCCTCAGACGGAGACCAGGCCCCGGCGCCCCGGGTCGTTCCCAAGGCCGTGCGCGGGCCACCAGCTGCAGCCCATCCACCATCAGGGCGGGATCCTGGCGCGGCCGCAGCCCCTCGTGCCGGGTCCGCGGCGCGCTCCGTTCGGAACACTTGAGACCCTTAGAAGTCATGTGAAGTCTTTGGCAAAGGAACCCCCGGAGCCCAGGCAGCCGTCGGCGGAGGTCGTGGTGATCGCTCTTCTCGGCAGACCCCCTTCCTGTCTCAGGTAGGCGCGCGTGAGCCTCTGCAGGTGTGTTTGGGGAGGGGGTGCGGGAAGGCGCGTGCCCGGGCCTCCTGGCCGAGTGTCTTCTCAGGTGTGTAAGGCAGGGGTAGCGGGTGTGTGCCGGTGATACAGGCATCGTTCCAGATCCGCTCTATCCATAAAGTACAGATTTGAGGCCCGTGTCCTGCGGGAATGGTGACCCCTTCCAGGGCTGGAAGTGGGCTTAGGTCGAACACTCTGGCATGAATCGTGCCAGGAGACGTAAGTGCTGCCAGAGCAGGACAAGTCACTGGGAACGGGCGCTGGGGCAGAGACCACAAGGGTACAGGAACCTGGGAGGACCGCTCTGCCACGGGGCTCGAAGTTCTGGTTTTACCGTCCTCGTGTTGATTACTAGGTTTTTTCTTGTCAGTCACTGACGCAGGGGCCTTCCTGCGCTGGATTCCAGCCAGGACGGTTGTGGGAGGCTGGTGGGACGCATGGACTGGCCTCGCCTCTCTTCTTCTGAGCTTTTCTTGAATTCTTGGTGGTAGCGTGTCAGTTTCTTGTTCCTTACCAGCGCCTCCTGTTAAGATAACTCGTCCAAGTGGCTCCTATCTTGCCTGAACAGGGCTGGGAGGTTTCAGTCTTTCCCCTAATAGGTGGACTATTTTATGCCTTTGGGGAAAAGAGACATGTCTATTATTTTTGGAGAAATTTTTAGGCGCTGCAACAAGGTTAAAAGCTGAAGAAGCTGGCCTTTTGTGAAGAGAGCAGACTTACCTAAACGACAAAACGACTTTGCCAGCTTCCTGTTCTAGTTGTACAGACATTTTCTTAGGGCTTTTTCCTTTTGGAATGGAAAATTATATGCCCCCACCCCAAACTTCCCCAACCTTCATCATAATATACTGTTTATGATCTGGGTGGGAAATGGATGCCATCCATTTTGGGATCTGCGGCCGCAGCCTCGTGCCGGGTCCGCGCGCCTGTCGAACACTTGAGACCCTTAGAAGTCATGTGAAGTCTTTGGCAAAGGAACCCCGAGCCCAGGCAGCCGTCGGCGGAGGTCGTGGTGATCGCTCTTCTCGGCAGACCCCCTTCCTGTCTCAGGTAGGCGCGCGTGAGCCTCTGCAGGTGTGTTTGGGGAGGGGGTGCGGGAAGGCGCGTGCCCGGGCCTCCTGGCCGAGTGTCTTCTCAGGTGTGTAAGGCAGGGGTAGCGGGTGTGTGCCGGTGATACAGGCATCGTTCCAGATCCGCTCTATCCATAAAGTACAGATTTGAGGCCCGTGTCCTGCGGGAATGGTGACCCCTTCCAGGGCTGGAAGTGGGCTTAGGTCGAACACTCTGGCATGAATCGTGCCAGGAGACGTAAGTGCTGCCAGAGCAGGACAAGTCACTGGGAACGGGCGCTGGGGCAGAGACCACAAGGGTACAGGAACCTGGGAGGACCGCTCTGCCACGGGGCTCGAAGTTCTGGTTTTACCGTCCTCGTGTTGATTACTAGGTTTTTTCTTGTCAGTCACTGACGCAGGGGCCTTCCTGCGCTGGATTCCAGCCAGGACGGTTGTGGGAGGCTGGTGGGACGCATGGACTGGCCTCGCCTCTCTTCTTCTGAGCTTTTCTTGAATTCTTGGTGGTAGCGTGTCAGTTTCTTGTTCCTTACCAGCGCCTCCTGTTAAGATAACTCGTCCAAGTGGCTCCTATCTTGCCTGAACAGGGCTGGGAGGTTTCAGTCTTTCCCCTAATAGGTGGACTATTTTATGCCTTTGGGGAAAAGAGACATGTCTATTATTTTTGGAGAAATTTTTAGGCGCTGCAACAAGGTTAAAAGCTGAAGAAGCTGGCCTTTTGTGAAGAGAGCAGACTTACCTAAACGACAAAAACGACTTTGCCAGCTTCCTGTTCTAGTTGTACAGACATTTTCTTAGGGCTTTTTCCTTTTGGAATGGAAAATTATATGCCCCCCACCCCAAACTTCCCCAACCTTCATCATAATATACTGTTTATGATCTGGGTGGGAAATGGATGCCATCCATTTTGTTTCAGAAAGTTCAAAATGCTTTAGGAATAGAGTCAAGGACGGAGCTATCCTTTATGGTAGAAAATCTGGAAGCATATTAAGCAATTCCGGGCTTCCTAAGTGGCGCTGGTGGTAAAGATCCCCAGTGCCAATGCAGAAGACATTTAAGAGACTCAGGTTTGATCCCTGGGTCTGGAAGATTTCCTAGAGGAGGGTGTGGCAACCCACTCTGGTATCCTTGCCTGGAAAACCCCATGGACAGGGGAGCCTGGCAGGCTGCAGTGCAGGGGGTCCCAAAGAGTTGGACACAACTAAGCACACTTACACGCACACAATCTCTCTCTCTCTGAGCCATTCAGCTAATTCTTTCCCCTGAATTAAGTTGCTTTTCATAGATTCAAGGATAATTTGAATTAGAATTGAAATGAAAATCTGAGTACCATGCCAAAGGTATTAACAAGCAAGACGTTGGAAAAGTATTTGATGAAAGTTTAATAGATCACATGTGGATTTCTTCTGTATGGAAGAACTCAGAAACAATGAAATTTTACTGTAGTCTTGCTTTTATTTCTTTGTAAAATAATAAATCATGCAGTTGGATCCAGGAGTTGATTTTTTTCTACCCTAGCATTAGATGTCGGTTTTTTTTTTTTTTTTTAATGATTAAACGTAGATGAAGTAAGACAGGAAAGGCTTTATTTATCATTGCAAGGTTACCCACTCCGGTATTCTTGTCTGGTGAATTCCATGGACTGAGAAGCCTGGCAGGCTGTAGTCCCTGGGATCCTGATGTGACTCAGACACGACTGAAGTGACTAACACTTTTCACTTTCAGATTAGCTCGTGGCCATTTAGAGTGACCTAAATGGTGTCATTGCCTTCTGAGGTTTGTGACTCTCCGCACACCCACCTGTAAGGGTTTATTTTGTGTCCGCTTGGCTGCACTAAGGGATGCCCAGATAGAAAGCCGGCCAGAGGCTCTCTCCGGGAGAGATCAGCATTGGAATCGGTAGACTGAGCCACGGGATGGGCTCCATCCACTCCTCAGGGCTTGAATGGAACAGAATGCGAAGGCGGAGAAGGCGAATTCACTTTACTCGAGCCTGGACGTCCACCTTCTCCAGCCCTGGACGTCCGTGCTCCTGGTTCTCGGGCCCCTGGCGTCAGGATGAGTTGCCCCTGGATCTCCAGCAGGCAGCGGGACGTCTCGGTGGCTGTAACCACACGAGCCAGTGCTGCTGGGACGTGAGCCTGTTCAGACGTGCTGGTTGTGTTTCTCTGCAGAGCCCTGGCAGTCGGCGACGGTTCTCCCCGGCTCAGAGAGAAAGGCCCCGTCCTCTGTGTGCTCTGTGCTCGGTCGTGTCTGACTCTTTGTAGCCCCATGGACGGGAGCCCCCCAGCTTCCTCTGTCCGTGGGAGTCTCCAGGCAAGAGTACTGGAGTGGGTGCCGTTTCCTTCTCCTGAGGAAATTTCCTGACCCAGCGAGCGCACCGAGTCTCTGTGTCTCCGGCCTTGGCAGGCGGGTTCTTCCCCACTGCACCCCCGGGAAGTCCCTGTCAACGTCCCTTATGTAGATGAGCTTGCTCCCCTCACCCCTTCTTTTACCATACAGAGGCAGGGATGCCCAGCAGCACTTTAACAGGGTCTGCATGAACGAATTTGTGAGACGAGACGACCGGAAAATACCAGAAAGTTGTCTGTGGGTTTGTTCAGTTGCTCAGTCCCGTGCAACGCTTTGTGACCCCGTGGACTGCAGCATGCTGGGCTTCCCTGTCCTTAGTGGCTAGATATAAGAAAGGGGGATAACAATTTAACATTTGAGAACACAGAAAAGAAATACTGTAATTCATAATTGTGACCACATGTAGGCTTTGCATTATTGACTTAAAAGCCATGTGTAAGGTGTCACAGTTTCTTAGGAAGGGAGAAAGCTTGAGATAACCGCTTTTGTTTGTTCTCAGAAAACTTAAAAATGTGGCAGAATGAAGCAGATTAATTGCAATTGTTTTCAGTCCACTTTTAATTTAAAATGAAACTTCCTTGCCATGGTAGGCTGTGCTCTTCATGTCATCAGTTGGAGGACTTGGGCAGCTTGCTTTCAGTGTGTTATTCCTAGTTGACAAATTAGGAGATTCTGAACATATTAACACTAGAACTTGATCCTAATGAATTTTCAGATAGCTGCCAATGAGACTAAGAAATTACAAATGAATAAAGAATTCTCAGCTTGTCTTGGAAAATTTTATTTTAATGAATAGACACAGCTCAGAATGTCTGTTATCAGCCTACAAACACTGCCAACTTTTTCTCTCTTTTTTTGGTTAAATGCCATCATTTACAAAAGTTTAATGTTTTAATATGAAAATTCCACAATAAATCTTCATCCACATTAATAACTCACCACATCTGTTAGTACTAGGCAAGGCTTGAAGAAGTACAGTGAATAAGAGTTGTAAGATTTTTCCTCTTTTCGCTTTTTTAGGGGAAGTCTTTATGAAAAATACATTCAAGATCAAAGGTAATACATCTGGGTGGCACTTTTTAGTAACCCCATGTGGTATTTTATTACATCACTTAATCCGTATGACAACACCGTATGTTTCGGAGGTTGAGAGTTTATACCATTTTAGAGGTGAGGAAATGTGGATTCAAAAGTAAAAAGGACCTGAATCAGGGCACACGGGCTGTTGGGTCTGACATCAAGGTTTTTATAGATTTTGGTTCAGCATCCTCTTCATAACACTGGAGATGCCTTTTCCCTTTTCATTGTAAATTCCCTTTATTTGTTTACAAAACATCCCTAGTGGTGGAATGCCCGTGGCTGGTGCCGGTATGTGTCGCTTGCTTCTGTGTGGACCACAGA
This sequence comes from Tragulus kanchil, assembly GCA_022376925.1. Lineage (NCBI taxonomy): Eukaryota > Metazoa > Chordata > Mammalia > Artiodactyla > Tragulidae > Tragulus > Tragulus kanchil. The sequence continues at coordinate 163,682,588 of JAIOJX010000003.1, forward strand.
CCTTGTGAAAGAGAACCGGCAATGCAGCGGCTTGTTCCCTAGCCCTGTGCCCGGTGCTCCAGGCATAGTAAGTCACTGTGGATTCCTTGCCATGCTGATCTCATGTGGGATGTTTTTACAGTTCTGTGAGTCTGTGAAGAAAGTGAAATGGTCAAAAAAAATATTACAGGCTGGTAAAAGTTTTATTTCCGCTCCAAGGCTGCTATCAAAATGGCACTTTGTTTTCTGGTGTTTCCCTTTCCTGGGAATGAGCCATTTATGTGCATTCAGCTTTTGTGGCAGTGACGGTCTCCCTGTGAAGGCAGCCCCGGTGGTTTACGTTAGCTCTCAATTTGGGGACGGATGTTAATTCTTCCCCTAGCAGCACGCAAGGCAGGAGAATAGAGGCTCCTGGGATGGGCTTGTAGGGAAGATGGCCTTATCTGGATCCAGCCAAGCCGAAAACTAGGCCAGGCCAAGTTTACCTTCTAGTCACACCGTAAACTAAGTAAGATTAACCCAAGAACAGGGTTCTCCTGAGGCCTTACAATGGTGGGTTGGCTCGGCTCACGGCCTGGGTCTTTGATATGCGGCTCTGTGGATCCTTTGTTGGGGCTAAGGCGGTTCAGAGTGACCAGTAGCCGGGGTACACTTTGGGACCTGGCCTGAGACAGAGGTCGTCTCTTAATTATTTTCTGAAGTGACCCACCAGGTAGGGGAGGAAACTGTCTCTGGCCTCTTAGGATTGATAACTGGGTCTTTAAGAATAACAGAGGGTAGATTAACATGAGACAAGGAAAGCAAATTTATTCACTTTTAACATTAAATACATGGGTATGTCATAGAGGGAAAAAAATGAATATCCAAAAAAGCACTGAGATTTGAGAGCATATTCCCCACCTATTAGGGGAAAGGGGGTTTTAGTAACTTGTTTAAATCACTTGCCAGGCTCCTCTGTCCATGGGATTTGTATAGAAGGGGAAAAAACCTGAATCAGGGCACACGGGCTGTTGGGTCTGACATCAAGGTTTTATAGATTTTGGTTCAGCATCCTCTTCATAACACTGGAGATGCCTTTTCCCTTTTCATTGTAAATTCCCTTTATTTGTTTACAAAACATCCCTAGTGGTGGAATGCCCGTGGCTGGTGCCGGTATGTGTCGCTTGCTTCTGTGTGGACCACAGACCTTGTGAAAGAGAACCGGCAATGCAGCGGCTTGTTCCCTAGCCCTGTGCCCGGTGCTCCAGGCATAGTAAGTCACTGTGGATTCCTTGCCATGCTGATCTCATGTGGGATGTTTTTACAGTTCTGTGAGTCTGTGGAGAAAGTGAAATGGTCAAAAAAATATTACAGGCTGGAAAAAGTTTTATTTCCGCTCCAAGGCTGCTATCAAAATGGCACTTTGTTTTCTGGTGTTTCCCTTTCCTGGGAATGAGCCATTTATGTGCATTCAGCTTTTGTGGCAGTGACGGTCTCCCTGTGAAGGCAGCCCCGGTGGTTTACGTTAGCTCTCAATTTGGGGACGGATGTTAATTCTTCCCCTAGCAGCACGCAAGGCAGGAGAATAGAGGCTCCTGGGATGGGCTTGTAGGGAAGATGGCCTTATCTGGATCCAGCCAAGCCGAAAACTAGGCCAGGCCAAGTTTACCTTCTAGTCACACCGTAAACTAAGTAAGATTAACCCAAGAACAGGGTTCTCCTGAGGCCTTACAATGGTGGGTTGGCTCGGCTCACGGCCTGGGTCTTTGATATGCGGCTCTGTGGATCCTTTGTTGGGGCTAAGGCGGTTCAGAGTGACCAGTAGCCGGGGTACACTTTGGGACCTGGCCTGAGACAGAGGTCGTCTCTTAATTATTTTCTGAAGTGACCCACCAGGTAGGGGAGGAAACTGTCTCTGGCCTCTTAGGATTGATAACTGGGTCTTTAAGAATAACAGAGGGTAGATTAACATGAGACAAGGAAAGCAAATTTATTCACTTTTAACATTAAATACATGGGTATGTCATAGAGGGAAAAAAATGAATATCCAAAAAAGCACTGAGATTTGAGAGCATATTCCCCACCTATTAGGGGAAAGGGGGTTTTAGTAACTTGTTTAAATCACTTGCCAGGCTCCTCTGTCCATGGGATTTCCCAGGTAAGAATACTGGAGTGGGTTGCCATTTCCCTCTGCAGGAGATGTTCCATTCCCAGGGGTGAACCTTGCTCTCCTGCTTGGCAGGTGGGTTCGTTACCACCGAGCCGCCAGGGAAGCCCTTTAGTAACTTAGGGGACAGTAAATGATTTTAGGCAAGATGAAGGGGCTTGTCTCCTCCCCAACCTCCACGAGGAAGGGATTTTTCACAACTGAGCTGCTTCAGGGGATCTGCTTTTAGGCAGAGGAGAGGAGTTCGGAGAAAGCCTTGCCCAGCACTGGCTGCTTTTCAAGAGCCTTCAGCTCAAAAGGATCGATACACTTGAGCAGTATATTTTGTGGTGGCGTAGCCTAAACTCTGCTTTCACATCAGAGATTAGCACACTCTGCACTCAGTTTAGCCTTCTGCATGCACGGAGTCGGGGGTTGGGGGTGGGAATCGTCCTATCTAGGGATCTGGCCGCTTAGGTATGCGGCGACGCGGCTCGAGGGCGGCAGGCGGGAGGCGGGGCTGTGGGCTGTAGGCGGGGCCGAAGGCGGGAGGCGGGGCTGCGGGCTGTAGGCGGGGCCGAAGGCGGGAGGCGGGGCTGTGGGCTGTAGGCGGGACCGCAGGCAGGAGGCGGGGCTGCGGGCTGTAGGCGGGGCCGCAAACGGGAGGCGGGGCTGCAGGCTGTAGGCGGGGCCGCAGGCGGGAGGCGGGACTGTGGGCTGTAGGCGGGGCCGCAGATGAGAGGCGGGGTTGTGGCCTGTAGGCGGGGGCCGCAGACGGGAGGTGGGGCCGTGGGCTGTAGGCGGGGCCGGAGGCGGGCAGCACGGACTGCAGGCTGGAGGTGTGCAGCCGCTGCGGGGAAGCAGAGGTCAGCAGAGGCGAGCTCAGCCGGACCTCGTGTGCTCCGCCACCGGCCACAGGCTTGTCAGCTGCCTCCAGATTCCTTTCCTCAGTCGCTGGGTGCAGTGTTGTTAATTACGGCCTGCCAACCGCCCCAGGGTCTCGGTCCTGCCCCAGCTCTGTCTGAAAGGGCGGCAAGGGGGTGGGGGGACGATCCGCGAAGTTTTTCTTTGAGTCTACCATAAAATGGAGAGGGACCTGTGTGGAAGTGACCAATGGGGAGAAGCAGAGCAGGGAAGTGGGGCTGGATCCAGTAGCAGGAGTGCAGCCCTGCTAGTTGGGACAGGGGGATGGCAGACGTCACATTGCATAGGTTTTATTTTGTGGTGGGGTTAAGGCGCGCTCTTGGCAATCTGGTTCTTAAATTATTTTTAGGAGCTGCTATTATACCAACATGTAGCTAGAACTCCTTACTTATGTCGTGTTAGGAGATACTGGAATGCATTTTATTAGAGGAAATTGTTTCCTGATACTGCTTTTACTGGGGTTCATATGTTCCTTAAGAACTTTTTTTATTTTTCTTTTCTTTTTTTAAAAGATTTATTTATTTATTTATTTTTGGTGGGGGTGGGGGTGGGATGAGGAGGGAGGGGAGCAGGCGGGCCACTTCTATTGGTCTTTCATTTGTCCATTTTCATCCGTCTTTGTTCTTTGGCTCGTGTGGGCCTCCCATCGCGGCGGCCTCTGTTGTCGCAGAGCACCGGCTCTGGGCGCATGCGCTCCAGAGCTCCGGCTCGGTGATTGGACACATCAATCCAGCCGCTCCGCGGCACGTGGGATCTTCCCAGTCCAGGGCTCGAACCGGCGCCCCTTGCACTGCAAGGCTGTGTCCTTACCCACTGGACCACCAGGGGAAGCCCTATTTTTCTGGTTATAAAATGAGTATGTGCTTTTTATAGAGTACTTAAAAAAATACGCATAAGTATAATAAAACAAAGTGAAGTGAAAGTCTCTCAGTCGTGTCCAACTCTTTGCGACCCCGTGGTCTGTAGCCTGCCAGGCTCCTCTGTCCATGGGATTCTCCAGGCAAGAATATTGCAGTGGGTGGCCAGGTCCACTTCCAGGGGATCTTCCTACCCAGGGGTGGAACCCTGGTCTCCTACATTGCAGGTGGATTCTTCACCATCTCAGCCATAAGGGAAGCCCAAGAATACTGGAGTGGGTAGCCTATCCCTGCTCTAGGGGACCTTCCCAACCCAGGAATTGAACCAGGGTCTTCTGCACTACAGGCGGATTCTTTACCAGCTGACCTACCAAGAAAACAAAAAAATCGCCCATGGGGACTTCTCTGGTGGTTCAGCAGCTAAAACTGAGCTTCCAGTGCCAGGGTTGGGTTCCATTCTTGGTCAGGGAATTAAATCCCACATGCCTCAACTAAAGCCCAATGCAAATAAATAAAAATAATAAATGTATTTAAAAAATCGCCCATAATTCCACACAAAAATTTCACTATTTCAGTATTTTGAAAGTATTGTCCTTTACTATTTTTGAAACACATATGCACAGGTAATATAATATTTGAGACATACCACATACAGAGATGTTAATTTTGGTTTTTTTGGTCAAACAACTTTATTGAGATACAATGTATATGCTATAGTGTCCCCCCTTTGTAAATGTGCCTTGGGTCATTTCTAATAAACGTGTAAATTTGTGCAATCATCCCCACAATCCAGTTAGGAAACGTCTCCATCCCTCCAAGTGTAACTTCCTGCTCATTTGCTGTCCATCCTGGTCTCTACCACCACTTAACCCTAGGTAACCATTGATGTGCTTTTCAGTCTTTGTTCTTTGGCTCGTGTGGGCCTCCCATCGCGGCGGCCTCTGTTGTCGCAGAGCACCGGCTCTGGGCGCATGCGCTCCAGAGCTCCGGCTCGGTGATTGGACACATCAATCCAGCCGCTCCGCGGCCCGTGGGATCTTCCCAGTCCAGGGCTGGAACCGGCACCCCTTGCACTGCAAGGTGGTGTCCTTACCCACTGGACCACCAGGGAAGCCCTATTTTTCTGGTTATAAAATGAGTATGTGCTTTTATAGAGTACTTAAAAATACGCATAAGTATAATAAAACAAAGTGAAGTGAAAGTCTCTCAGTCGTGTCCAACTCTTTGCGACCCCGTGGTCTGTAGCCTGCCAGGCTCCTCTGTCCATGGGATTCTCCAGGCAAGAATATTGCAGTGGGTGGCCAGGTCCACTTCCAGGGGATCTTCCTACCCAGGGGTGGAACCCTGGTCTCCTACATTGCAGGTGGATTCTTCACCATCTCAGCCATAAGGGAAGCCCAAGAATACTGGAGTGGGTAGCCTATCCCTGCTCTAGGGGACCTTCCCAACCCAGGAATTGAACCAGGGTCTTCTGCACTACAGGCGGATTCTTTACCAGCTGACCTACCAAGAAAACAAAAAAATCGCCCATGGGGACTTCTCTGGTGGTTCAGCAGCTAAAACTGAGCTTCCAGTGCCAGGGTTGGGTTCCATTCTTGGTCAGGGAATTAAATCCCACATGCCTCAACTAAAGCCCAATGCAAATAAATAAAAATAATAAATGTATTTAAAAAATCGCCCATAATTCCACACAAAAATTTCACTATTTCAGTATTTTGAAAGTATTGTCCTTTACTATTTTTGAAACACATATGCACAGGTAATATAATATTTGAGACATACCACATACAGAGATGTTAATTTTGGTTTTTTTGGTCAAACAACTTTATTGAGATACAATGTATATGCTATAGTGTCCCCCCTTTGTAAATGTGCCTTGGGTCATTTCTAATAAACGTGTAAATTTGTGCAATCATCCCCACAATCCAGTTAGGAAACGTCTCCATCCCTCCAAGTGTAACTTCCTGCTCATTTGCTGTCCATCCTGGTCTCTACCACCACTTAACCCTAGGTAACCATTGATGTGCTTTTTCAGTCTTTATGAATTAGCTTTTGCTGGGCCTTTCAGATATGTGGACTCAGACACTGTGTAACCTTTTGTGTCTGGCTCCATGGATTTAGCGTATGTTTTTGTTTTAGCTTGTTGTCGCAATAGCTCATTCATTTTAATTGCAGGATAATCATCCATGGTATGAATGTGCCACATTCTGTTTATCCATTCATCTGTTTCTGGTTATTATGAGTGCTGTTGCCACAAACACTTGTGCACATGTTTTCCTTTGGGTTAAATCCTAGAAGCTGAATTGCCAGGTTGTACAGTACATTTGTGTTTAGCTTTTTAAGATACCGCTGGGCTGCCTTCCACTGTGGCTGCACCATTTCTCAGCCTTACTCGCAGCATGCTCAAGTTTGTGCAGACCCTTGCTGATACTTGCTGTTGTCTGTCTTATTGGACGTAGCCATCCCAGTGCAGACTGGTTCTCACTGGGGTTTTCATGATAATTTGAATTTCCTCAGGAGCAGCTTTTCCTGTGCTCATGAACCATTTGTGTATCTTTCATACTGAGATGTCAGTTTGCATCTTCTGCCCATGTGAAACAGTGAATTGTCTTCTTACTGTTGAATTATGGCTTCTTTATTCTGAATGCATTTCCTATCACCAGGTATATGATTTGCAAGAGTTTTTAACCAATTTTTTTCACTTAATGGATTTTGCTTGTGGTGTTGCATTTGCGAGCGTTTTGCCTAACCCAGGAATTTCCTCTTTTGTTTTTTTATAGACGTTGGATGGCTTTACCTTTTACAGAGAGATGTATAATCCAGTTTGAATTAGTTTTTACGTATGGTGAACGATAAAGTTTTCAGGTGTGTGTGTGTGTGTGTGTGGATATTCAGTTTTTCCAGCACCATTTGTCGAAATGCCTGAGCATATTTGTCAAAATTCAATTGACCGTGAATGTAAAGGTTTATTTTGGGACTTTCGGTTCTGGTCCATGGGTCTGTGAGCCCGTCTCTCTGCCAGGCCCACCCTGTCGTGTTTGCAGTGACTTTGCAGTCAGCATGGGATGGGGTAGTGGAAATTCTCCAACTGTGATCTTCCTTTTCAGAATCATTGGATCAGCTTTACAAATTTCTGTTACAAAGTCTGTTTGATTTTGATAGGAATTTCATTGAATTTATCTCCTTGCTTTATCAGAGCATTTTCTTTCTTTCTTTTTTTTATAATTATGGTACTTTTAGCTGGGATAGTTTTGGAGCCATTTCTGTTGGGAAGGAAGGGAGCTGGGCTAGATTACCTTCTAGTTTCCTTTTCATCCTAGAATTCCCTGTCTGCCCCATACTGCATGTATTTGCAAGAGAGATTCAGTCTTTACAACTGAGAAATTGCTGACTATGAATTTGTCAGTTGTTAGGGTCTTACAGAGTTCCTTCTGGCAGGTGCTAGGGTCACCTGGAGGAGCTTGGGCGGCTGAGGCACTCCTGGAGGCTGGGAATCACACTGATGGCTGAGTCAGTACTGATCAGTCCCAGAGTGATCACTCCTTAAGCCACCGAGAGGGTAGGCTGCCAAGGATCATGCTCACGATGACACAAAGACATGGCGCATTACTCAGCGGGACGGGCAGGCCGCGATTGCTGCCAGGAAGGCATCTGCCAGACGTGGGGAGGGCGGGGAGCGCATCCCTGCCATCTCCTGTCATCCAGGTCCGTGGGCAGCAGCACCCAGCCCGGAGCTGGTGACATTCCACCCACGCAGCCCGGGCCTGGGCTCTCCAGCTTCTCTCAGATCAGACCATGCATGGTGGGGTTTATAGCCTTCATGGCTGATGTTATAAGGTTAGAGGCAATGACCTTGGGAGACTTTACACTCAATTTAAATTTTTATTGTTTCATGAAATGGGAATTGTTTTCTGCGGGTCAATAAAGCAGTGGGCCTCCTCGGGTATAATGGATGCGGATAGACTATCCTGTTTGTTATAGCCGTTTAACGGCAGGGCAGTCTTATTAGCAGGGACTTAAAAACCTGAGCATATTTGTCAAAATTCAATTGACCGTGAATGTAAAGGTTTATTTTGGGACTTTCGGTTCTGGTCCATGGGTCTGTGAGCCCGTCTCTCTGCCAGGCCCACCCTGTCGTGTTTGCAGTGACTTTGCAGTCAGCATGGGATGGGGTAGTGGAAATTCTCCAACTGTGATCTTCCTTTTCAGAATCATTGGATCAGCTTTACAAATTTCTGTTACAAAGTCTGTTTGATTTTGATAGGAATTTCATTGAATTTATCTCCTTGCTTTATCAGAGCATTTTCTTTCTTTCTTTTTTTTATAATTATGGTACTTTTAGCTGGGATAGTTTTGGAGCCATTTCTGTTGGGAAGGAAGGGAGCTGGGCTAGATTACCTTCTAGTTTCCTTTTCATCCTAGAATTCCCTGTCTGCCCCATACTGCATGTATTTGCAAGAGAGATTCAGTCTTTACAACTGAGAAATTGCTGACTATGAATTTGTCAGTTGTTAGGGTCTTACAGAGTTCCTTCTGGCAGGTGCTAGGGTCACCTGGAGGAGCTTGGGCGGCTGAGGCACTCCTGGAGGCTGGGAATCACACTGATGGCTGAGTCAGTACTGATCAGTCCCAGAGTGATCACTCCTTAAGCCACCGAGAGGGTAGGCTGCCAAGGATCATGCTCACGATGACACAAAGACATGGCGCATTACTCAGCGGGACGGGCAGGCCGCGATTGCTGCCAGGAAGGCATCTGCCAGACGTGGGGAGGGCGGGGAGCGCATCCCTGCCATCTCCTGT